>JAMXBB010000001.1:78527129-78829389 GCA_024138015.1 Lumnitzera littorea
TGGGGTGGGGTGGGGGAAGATAAATAAATAAATAAAGAGTGAAATGAAGTGAGAGGGAAAGAGGGGGAAGAGGGGAAGGGGAGCCAAGATGAGAAAGCAAATTCCTTCCTTCTTGGATATACACAAAATCTCAAAGAAATTGCTAGAAAATGAAAGATATTACATTTAAAAGAAAAAGACAAAGCCTCTTGCCTTCTTTTGTTTGAAAATCTTGATAGCATAAACTTAAGCATATGGACAAGTCCATGCAGAAACTAAGTTTCTTTTCTCTTCCAGTTTTTGGAGAAATGAGAAGGCTTATAATTTCTCTTCCCTTCCCTCCCAAAAAGAAACCATTTTCCCCTATTTATCACCATATCCAACAAACCAAGATACATCAATTTCTTCAATGATGAAGAATTTTCAATCAACATTACTTTCTTCAAAAGTGCATAGGGATACTTTCCTCCAGATAAAAAGAGCACATACAGTAAACCATTGACTCAAGCATAATTTTGCTAATCAGCTGAATTTTTTAGTATTGGGGTTAGTATTGTAAGATACCAATGTTACACGTGGACTGGAGCATCTCATGCACCAGATCAATCTTATGCCTTATTTTATTTTGTTTTATTGTTTATATTATATGCTGTGTCGTGTCAGTTTGTTTGTGGTGTTGTGTGTGTCCAATGTTGGTTCTTTTATTATTGTTAATATGTGTATGTTGTTGTGGTCTGTGTTGTAGTTGGTCTGTCAATGTCGTTGTTTGAGTCAGTCAAAGTGTAGGGGTTGGGCGTGACTGATGTCAGGGAGAGGCAGTTATTTACAAGTAGTGGGGTGTTATGAGGGGAATGGGACGATAAAATCATGGGAGTGGGATGGCAGTTCACATGTAACTGCCTACAAGTTGTAAACAAATAGAGCCTTGGCTCCATTAATGAAGTATGTTGAGTTTTCTTGCCAAAATTGTGGTTTAATGACCAGAGATAACCAGGTACTCTCCCATGAGCCCAAAACCTGTCGTTCATCATAGGGAAACATGGGGGGGAAAAAAATAATCCTAAACCTACAACAAATACTTTTCCATTGGTCATTGATTCAATTTTTTTTATTTTTGCTTCTTTCTTGTGTATGGTACCAGTTGCATATGTCGAAGAAAGAAAATAACAAGGCAGATGGCATACCTTCACATTGAGAAATTCTCCAGGTTGAAAATCCATGATCTGTAAGCATGTACAGCACATCAGTTTGAAGGAAAACAAAACCCTAAAAGATCAATTCCCAAACATAAAAAAATTTTGCACCATTTTCGTTAACTGAGACATTTGTTCATTGCTACGGTAAACTTACATGTTAGATTTTATTATACATCTATCTTGATTAGCCCGGAGCATCTAGTTGGAGATAATAATGAACCTTCTTGTTTATTTCATGCATAGCAGAATTAACTAGCAAATGATCAGGTGTCCATTTCAAAATTGCACCCTCTCCACACCCCCAGTTCAATTACAGCAGGCATCCTCGGTAGTAAGAAACAAGGAACAATGAATAGTTTTCGCAACCATAATGGACAGCACCCCAGTTTTAATAGCAGGTACATCAAAGAGCTCAAATAAAGTAATCTAAATCAACATTCAAGCTGAATAATTTTTTTTTTTTTTTATTTGGAGTAAAAAGTTTGCAATAGATAAATCTAAATAAAATTTTTTTAAGGATGATGCTATGAGTGCTCACGTGAATATTGAAGTCATAAGCCATGGATGTTGGGAGGAGTTTCCTGAGTTCAAATATCTGATGAAAGCGAGTAGACCATTAGTAAATAGATCAATTTGTCACAAGAGCATATGCATATATAAATAAAATAACCATTAAAATTCAACCATTCGATAGATCTATCAATACATAATATATCTATAATAGGTAGGAAAACATTAATCACCAAAACCACCTTGTGATTGCTCATACAGAGCTTCTGGAATAGAAGCCAGAAACACGAGTGAAAGAACAACCCTCACCTCACCCGGTGTTTTGAGAAGTGGCTGCTCATCTGTGGTGCCAATAATCCGCTCCGTGACATGATTACCTAGAAAAGCATACCTAGAGAAAAGCACATGACATTAACTCAAATATGTAAGGGTTGAATCATAAGAATGATTAAATATGTGATTGGAAGAACATTGATCTGCGGTATTGAGGTGCAGCAATAAGCTACGCATTCCCCATTAGTTATGTGTGTAATGAAAGTCTTCTAAAGATATCACTTTCATAATGTTGCCACCTCTAGCCATCTGATAGTTGACTGGAAAAGTGTCCCCGTCTGTCAGTAAACATGTAGCTACTCTACCTTTTCTCTATGCTCCCCAATCTATGTTATTCCTTAGTCGACGGTTTTATGGATCATATTGATATTTTACCATGCTACTGTCAATCTTGGATAACACTTTGGCTCATATATAATAATCTCTATAGCTTGACTAAATAATTTCAGTCAAAAAAGCTCTGCATGCTCTTCTAACAAACACGGGGTGAAAGTGAAAATATACATGACCTAGTGAGTTTGTCTGATGGCAATTAAAAGGATACCCTAAGAAAGCTCTAACTGACATGGAAAAGGCATGTACTATATTATAATGCCATTGTAGTTGTATGATCTTCATCCTTCAACCAAGTACTTGGTTATGAGACAATTTATTGTGCAAGATAGATATAAAGAACTAACCGCCGTTCGAAAATGATTAAAGTAGCAGCAGCATCACAAGCAAAAGAATGTTCAAAATTTGGAGGAAAATAAGCATACGAGTCCACCTACAACCAAATAAGAATAGACACATATTTTGATCAAAAAATGAGAATAGACATCAGAATTGGAAAAACCTATTTTTGAAAGCTCAGCATGAACCCAACAAGAGTAATTTAAAACTTATGATAACTCCATCACTTTCTTCTGGCTGTAGTTGATGAATTCATCATCTCAACATGCATTTTCCAGAGTTGGGGTCCAGTCAATGGCACTATTATTGTCTCTGAAAAAAGGTTGCATTGTTTATAAATTGTTCTATAAACAATGTTTCCTTGCCTCATCTGTAGATTGAGAACGAACAGCAAAACCTGGGCTTGATACTAAAGTATAATAGGCTAAAAGTTACAGAAGTTTATTACCTTTCTGCAAATTCTAGTAAAGGTTCATCCCAAGGGCACTAGTTAAGAAACTCATGAAAGAAGCTTTTTCACATTTTCAAGAATGTACACACTTTATGAAAAGGAAAATGCCAGGAAATACATGTATATTTCCTCTTGTGGACCTTAACAAGTACCTTGGAGAGACCCATTAACATTTCCCTTTTTTTTTTCGGCCTCACATTTACATTTCCCTATTTGTAAAAGCATATAAACACGAAGTATGAATATTCTGGTTGGCAAAAAAAAAAAAAAAAAAAAGAAGTATGAATATTCTGAGCTTCCACTTATTTATGGATCAACATTTTTCAGGTAATTGAAAGAAACTTAAATGTGTATACCGTCAACTTTGAATTCCTGCTAAGTGCATCAGTGAGGGTAACAGAACCCTGAACCACGAAAATGAACCTGATAAGTTCACAAGAATGGACAGTAGTTCACAATTAGTTCATAAGTAGAGTCATAAAAGGACTATGTGCACAAAACAATTTAAGATCCCAGAACTATATATATATATGCACCTTTCAACATCATTAGGAGGAAGCCCTGATCTTGAATTTTCTGCATAAAGGACGGTTAAATCGGAAAATTATTTGAAATCAGGCGTAAGGCACTAGACAACAGAAGTCTACTGAAGGTTGGATGTACAAAAAGTCAGCACTAAGTCTAAACTTCTCCATTCCAAACTTTTCTATAAACAATCTAGATTGTAATGCCACAGAGCCATTTTACGCAGACAGAGGAAAAAGCCTATCACTTTCTAGTATGCTATTATCTGTACACAAGTGAGTAACATGATATTAATCGGATAATATCTTCTGCTCATAGCAATAAATTTAGAATTGCATAGCAGAAAGGCAAGTGTATTAGAAAACTATTAATGTCACCACAAACACAGACTCAAATTGAAAAGATAAACATATCCAACTGAGAAAGAATATGACACAAAACCTTGCATCTTTGCTAGGTACATGACAAAATGTGAACCCATTGCTGGTGTGATTAGATATGCAGCCAATGTATTGATCCTGTGAAATTTATTTACCTGATTAGCAAGCCTCCCTTCTTTTAACTCACAGACAGAAAAGCAAAGAGGAAATATACCAATCAGGTAAAGAGCTGAATACTTGACTTTCCGGAGTTATTAAGGCATGATCACTTTTGTAAACACTTCGAGTGAAACCAGGTAAGTCTACCAAAAAAGAGGAAAAACATACCATTAGCATCAAGCACTTACAAGCATTCCAGGTCAAGTTAATAGGACTAAGCGTACAATCATATTCTTGGTTTACATGTGGATACGAAATTAACATTACAATTCGCAACTTCATAAAATGTCTTAACATTTGAAAGTTGGACTTTATAACCATCCTAGATGAAGAAAATTTATGGTGCACCCTCTTATGGAAAATATTTTGAGATTTCTGTGATAAAAATAAAGATAGTCTACTAGAAATAAGGAAATTGTTAATCTCTATCCAAATTCACATACAAATATAAACAATCAGTCCATACTATCACCATGGACCCCTCCAATCAGCAACAGCCATTAATGAGTAAATTCACTCTCGAGCATTACACAGTATTAAACAAGTACAAGCATTATACTTCAAATAGTTTCCCAGAAACAGATGCACTATTATTGTACTTCTAATAACATACTACAACAACTACAGCATTCAAGCCTTATTTGGCCCATTGCGCTCAATTTAAACACTATCCTCTCTAATACTAACTATTTTCTCATTCTTCATTATTTCCCTCCACATCCTTTTCCCCCTACCATTTTTTATGTGACTAGTATCTAAACTTACCGCAAAGCCTAACGAATACTTAGCATAAGGCCATATGTCAACCATTCAACCCCTCTTTTTCTCACTGCTGGGCCTACTCCAACTCTCCAATTTGTTCATTTCTTATCATATACAACCCCATGAATCAAAAAATCAAATCTTGTCTTAAAATGGAAAATGGGCGAAGCAAACAATCCTAGATAATAGTTTTCTCATGGAGCTAAAAAAGAAAAAAAAAATCCTTTTTAGGCAAATTTGAAAGTATCAACTAATACCTATAAGATGAGAAGGGGAGAGGGTAGGATTGGTGACTTTCCAGTAAATACTAGTATCTGGTTTGGAACTGGACTCAATGATAGAATTGGGAGCAGAACAAAACCCATTTCCAGTCACACCAACTATGACCAAACCTGCATGAAAAAACAAAAACCCATTAAAAAGATTGAATCTTTTGTCCTCTCACTGCTGCATTATAATTGCCATAAATTGAAAGAAAAAGGAAAAATAGAACTTGGGTGTTAGTATTACCGAAAGCTATGAACATTATGGACAGAGATTGAGATGGAAGATGCATATTGAAAGCGTGTTGGTTTATGAGCAATGCAGTGTTCGAATGATGTTCATGTGGCGTTTCGGTTTTCGTTCAGTGGTGGTGTAGGAAATGTTTTGTAATTCGATAGTATAAATTTCAAAAAAATATATCAAAATGGTGCATTATGAAAAAATTTTATGAAACTAGAATAATAGGCTTTTACTATTTATCTTTTTTTCTTAATCGAAAGCGCACTTGGAAAATGTATCCTTTTAAGGTATAAGGAAACGCAAAAATAATATGTATTAAAAGCGTATTCTGTATCTACACTTTCGGTATGCAAGAAAAGTTACCTTGTATAAGTACACTGTATAGGTGTGCCTTTAGTATCCAAGCAAGGCGCACCAAGACGTGCTTCATATGCACGTCTTCAATTTTTTCTTTTTTTCACACATAATGCGCCTTTGGTGTTAATTTATTTATTTTTAAATTTTTTTTATTTTAATAATCAAGCTATTATATAAATGTACGTTCCTTTCGTATGCCTCTAATATCCAATAACGCGTGTCTTCAATATCACTACAACACACATTTAGTTGATACTTAATATTATTTTTTATTAAATACTTTGAAAATGATAAGTTAATTGCCAATTTCGATCCTAAATTAAATTTAAGCTTCACATTACATCTCATTAAGTGTGCTTCCTACTAGAAGTATTAATGTAATGAGTCAGCTTAACTAACTTACCAACTAATTTACTAACTATACCTATTAAAAGCAGCTATAGTATAAAGAATAAGAATATATATATATATAATAAACAATCAGTATTAAGGAAATAGTAATATAATATGAAAAATAATTTATAAAAACCATATACACAGTAAGTAATAAATATTGATAATACATAATAATCAAATTAAGTAATACAAATATAATTATTTACAACTACTTCTTCCTAGATCTAATTAATTATTTTCCAAAACAAGCTAGTAATAATAATTTATGAGTTGATAGACCTTTTGATGGCTAAGGCTCACATGGTTGAAGCTCAAATGTTTGCAAAAGAGTATCAGCAAAATCTACATGAGGAACTAAAATAGGTGATGATGGAGGTAGTTAGGTATTGGCTTTCTCTATGTATACTATCTGAGGCCATCCTTACAACGTTTACAGGAAGCTAGCGGTGTCGGCTGCGGATACATCTATACGCGAACATCAGGAGTCTCAAATGAGGTATGACTCAAACTAGAGGCATAAGTAGGTAATGTACTGCTACCAATTTTGCCTAAGTCGATGGAATGACGAGATCCCGATAGCATAAAATTAGCATCATGTCCCTAATCATATGTTTGTGCTAGTTCACAGCCTCTCGTGTAAACTCTAGGTTTTGCACGTGGTAGAGGGGCAAGTACAGGAGTAGAGTTAGCTGGCTAGTCAAGAAATAATATAAAACCGTCGTGCTCCTTGATATAGTGAAGCCCACTATCGATGATATGATAAGTAGCATAAACATCATCTTGTAACCTCACTTAACGTAAAGTATTCACCTACAGTTAATGAAATAGTTCAAGTTATATTTATGTAGATTACTTTGGAAAAAAATAAAATAAGATAAATGAAAGGAAACCTTACTAAGTATCCCATCACAGCCTCATGATAAGTAATATATCGGCATGTATGATTCATATACTAGTCATGGTAAGCTAAATCAACACCCCTTGGTCCCTGAATATCGACAACCCATACATGGCGGTTTACCCAGGTCGATATGTATCCCTAATGGACGATCGACCAATCTATGTCTGTCCTACCTTTAAGGTCAATATGATGTAGCTCGTCACTCTTATGAACGTCAACCGGTATCGTCTGGAATCCTCCAAACTGCAGTAGAACATGGTTGAGGAAATAGAACTCTACAATGTGGAAACATATCAATGGAACCCTGACCGCCCAAACAGCTCGACCAGCACTGTAAAATGACGATAGGAGATTAATAAGATCATCCGTATACGGCTCCCACATAACCTACAATGTATTTGGAAAGAAAGTGTATTAATAATGCTTAATTTTTTAATAAAGATCAACAATAGAAAAAAAATTAAAGAAGTACATACCTATCTACTCATCTCCAGATCAAATGCTGTCTGGTTTGCATCTACAACATGCATAGCATGATGTATAATGTCTCGTGATATGGCCCACCTAGCAGCTAATGGTAGTGATACGAACCGGGGCCAAAGACAAACAAAGCCGACCGTAGGGGTAAGGGTAGTGGGTCCAATTCTGCCGAAGGAATGAAAAATAAATGGGAGTCGATCGTTTAGCAAATCTTACACACTAACTTTACAAATATGACGCACTGTAGAACTACATACGGACCTAAGACTTGTCAGATTGAACGCACTAATCCGAGCGATAGAGTTGGTCGCTACAATCCTTGCTAAAGGGATTGATAAGAGCTGGTAAAGAAGAGAACTTTCCAAGAGAAAAGACTCAAAAAGGTTTTTTCTTTAATTCTGTTCTATATCTCTATATCGTGACAAATGTTACTATTTATAATACATCCTAAACCCTAGTGGTAAAACTATAAAGAATGTATAAGGCCTTAAACCCTAAAGAATTAGGCCCATAAATAAAATAAAGACAAACATGTACAAAAATATAAAACTATGCGTTTTACAAGGAGAAATCAGTATGTGGTCATTCGGCATACCTTAAAAGTAGTCTCGCGATGCCTGGCCAAGTAACCAAAGAGGTTGACCCATAATTGTCGAGTCTTGGAGTCAATCGGCAATAGTCTCTCCGAGTTGCGTCGAATAGATCCAACCCTCAATAACGTAATCTTTCGGCACTAAGTCGGCGACAAACTTTGCTGAGTGAATCCAACTCTCGAAAATATGTTTATTTCGGCCTATCAGCAAGTGTGATGCTGAGTAATTAATTGGTTAGGCATGTATGAGGTTCAGTCATTGTCTTGGCCTTCTACTTCTCAGCACTTTAACTACAAGAAATAGTATTATTCAGCTTGTCAGACAGAATGAGTCGGCAAGTAGATGATCTCGACTTTGGCAATCAAGTTGGGTCAATATCCCGAAGCCTATCATTTCCTCTCCCTTAGAGAAGTTTCGACCTAAAACTTGGTAATTGGCCATTCTAATCCTTCTGGGGTCAAACACTAATCGACAAAGTTCAAATTTAAACGTAGTACACCACAGTTCTTATAACATGGGCATCACCAGCAGATGCTCTCTCCACTCGTCATGGGCTTTGTCAACTACACCTTGATAGTCTCAGTAACTATCAATTATGGGAAGCAACACGATCTCATGGTCATACAAAAAATTAGGGGCTCATAGATCTTGTGTTGGTGGGGCGTAAGATGGCTCTTCAATGGCAAGTGCTTCCACCTCTTCAAGCTCGGCTAGCTCAGACATCATGATCTCCTCATCAATTGTAATCAGCATCACCCCTGCTTCCTCGTAATTCGGCTCTTCCTCCTCCCTCCATCTATACATCTCAACTCTTTTCAACAGGAGAGTTCCAAAGGTTAACATGACATATCCCCTGCATATTTATCCATCACCTCGGCTCTGATAAACCCCAATCCATAGTTCATAATAGTTCATGGGTGCAATGCTATAATTGCCCATGTCAGTGCCATGTAAACCTGTCAGATGACTTGGACACAATATTCCGATATGAGGAAGGCAAACATCGTAATTCCTAGAGCTACCATCCATGGCATTTATGGTGGGTGATAGAACCACTTCCAAAACATGGGGGTTTATCTGCAGTTTAGCTCAGTCTACCTCGAATCTTCCGTTCTTCTCCCCACTAACCTCCATATCTCCTTCTCCTACTTCCTTTCCTTGGTCTTCTTTCTCACCAACTTTCTCTATTCGAGTAATCCCTTACTACCTCATTTCTTCTCTAAGCTCTTCAAGTTGAATAAGTATAACTTCTAATTGTTCCTACACATCATAATAGTCGACATCAAGGCTAGACTCTATCCTTAAGGCTAGTTGAATAGCCTCATTTAAGGTTCTTACTCCCAAGGGGTCAACACATTAGGCAATCTTCGATCTTAGCCCTCTCATGAATCGCGAGATAGTATATGAAAGAGATTCATACAATTCACATCGCCGTAGGAGTACTTTATACTCCTGAGCAAATTCTTTAACACTCATTCATCCCTGCTTCAAGGTAAACAACTCCTCATACAACTCATCTCGATATGATGCGGGAAGAAATTTCTCTCTCATAGTAGGTCTCATTAAGTTCCATGTAGAACTCACTCCTCTAAGGATCCTTTGCCTTAATTCATTCTTCCACAAAGTCCTAGCAAGACCTTAAAGTTGATCTTCTATGATATATTTCTTATTTCTTATCACGTTCAGGATACGGGTACTTTTCAAAGACTTTGTTAACTCGAAATTCCCAATCCAAGTATTCGTCTGAGGGTCTATAGCCATCAAACATGGGTATTCTCGATCTTATATCTTCATAATCATAGTCATAACCATATTGTGCTCGGTTGTCATAAGCCATGAAGTTATCATTTCAGTAGACTAGCTTAGTTCGTAAGAAATCTTATTGGTAATGACGAACTATCTAACACTTGGTGACTCAATACGGCAACTTGGAGGCCTGCACAGCTTAGATCTAGAATTAGCTCGACTGTCTGGTTGAAATGGGTCGGATGCTTGCATAACTCGGCAGTTGAACAGTCAAACAACTCAATTCGATAACCTTATAGGGATGATAGTATAGTACTTCGCTTTACTTCAAAACTTCAAATTGAAATAGCTCGGAAGCTTGGCAAAGTTCAAATTCGACACAACTATTCTTAGCAAATCAACTTGGCAAACATAACAATACTTTCTCAGCTACTATCGCAATACCAAAATAGGATAACACATTGAACACTTGAAGAAGTCATATCTCAACAACACTCCAAAGTAGAATTCCCAACCTTTTCTTTAATATATATATATATACTCAATATGGGTCTTACGATGTAAAGAAATTGCAACCTTAATTTTCACTAACCTACCTGAAGGAAGTTCAATTGAAACCAAACTTATATCCAGCAAACAAATCCTCAATATCCCAAACAAACCCAATAAGCAAACACTTCCTTAAATACAATATAGAACATAAAAAATGACAAACTCTTGGCCCTATCTAGAACCTCAAGCTTTGATACCAAACTGATATAAACCGAAGCTAAGGACAGACAAGGTCGACCGTAGGGGTGGTGGGTCTGATCCTACCGAAAGAATGAAAAATAAATGGGAGTCAATGGTTTAGCAAATCCTACACACTAACTTTACGGATATAACGTACCATAAAACTACACACGGACCTAAGACTCACCAGATATAACGCACCGGTCTAAGCGTTAAGGTTAGCCACCACAATCCTTGCTAATGGGATTGATAAGAGATAGTAAGGGAGATAATTTTCCAAGAGAAAATACTCAAAAGGGGTTTTTCATTAATTTTATTATATATCTCTATATTGCAACAAATGTTGCTATTTATAGTACGTCCTAAATCCTAGTGGCAAAACTATAAACAATGTACAGGGCCTTAAACCCTAAAGAATTAGGCCCATAAATAAAATAAAGATAAACGTGTACAAAAATATAAAACTGTGAGTTTTATAGGGAGAAGTTGGTATATGGTCATTCAGCATGCCTTGGAAGTAGTCTCGCGGTACCTGACCGAGTAACCAAAGAGATTGGCCCATAATTGTCGAGTCTTTGAGTCAATCGGCAATAGTCTCTTCGAGCTACGCCGAATGGATCCAACCCTCAGTAAAGTGATATGTCCACCACTAAGTCGACGACAGACTTCATCGAGTGAATCCAACTCTCGAAAATGTGTTTATCTCGGCCTATCGACAAGTGTGATGCCGAGTAATTAATTAGTTAAGCATGTATGAGGTTCAGTCATTGTCTCAGCCTTTTGCTTCTCAGCACTTTAACTGCAAGAAATAGTGTTATTTAGCTCGATAGATAAAATGAGTCGGCAAGTAGATGATCTCAAATTTAGTAGTTAAGTTGGGTCAGTATCTTGAAGCCTATCAAGTAGGCCTTCTAGTATGGTGAAGCTAGACTTAGTCCATGGTGCAATGTAAAGGAAATGATTCTATGCCCATATCTACAATAGTATGGCGACGCCTCCAATTTCCTATACTGCTGATCATGCTGCCCCACATAGCTGGAGATACAACCAAACCAAACAAGTTGATCCCCAACTGAACGTCGCTGCATATGGGAAATACTCCAAGATGAGTAGGAACATTATATGAATGAAGGACAAAGATTTATCTGCAAATAAAAATCCATTAAACAATTGCAAAATGTATGCACGGATGTACCAACGAATGGTCTCCTCATCTGCACCTGTAGGAAGAACGCTAAATCTATCTCATAACCAATGCAAACTAATGCGTCCCCTTCTACTAGTATTGTCAATAAGGTAGTCTCCTAGCAATCCCTTAGCTATTTGAGGCCATACTAACTGCGTAGGCATAGTCACTACAGCTCCGTCCACACGGAAACCGAACAGAACCTCTATATCCTGTAATGTGATCATCATCTCTCTGTGTGCCACATGAAAGGTGTGGGTCTCGGGTCTTCACCTCTCGACTAATGTTGTGATGAGGTGATGATTGATCTGAATGAATGGTAGCTGTGCAACTCCCAAGAAACTAGCATCGGCAAGGTTAGTCTTGAAGCAATCGTCCAATGGTATCTGGGACATGCCCTTCTGCAAGCTGGACTCCACTCGACGAACCATAATGTGCTTGCCTCCTTATAATATTAGATTCAATTTTAGTTCAACATTATAAAATTATTGAACTGTACAGATTAATAGATGATTTAATATTAAAACATACCCGATAGTCCCATACGTCCTGCGATCAATGTCGTCCTTATCCATGTAATATTGACAAGTCACTCAGTCCTAGATTCATCTAACCTACAAAACATTAAAAAAGTATGTTGTATCATTGACTTATGAAAGCATAACATTATATGATATGTAATTTAATGTAAAAAAACAACACTTGAATGTCTGTCTATACCGTTTCTATTAAATTGAGGACACCTTCTCCTATTGTGTACTTCCATTCTACATACGCTATACCTGCTCTTATTGGCAGGCTCCCTTAAGTCCATCTCCATATGGAATCTCTTCTTTCTTGGTTTACCTAAACTACGTTTTAGTTTCGCCTTGGGTATGAGGAACGAATAATCGAAGCGGAGCAAATTTAACTCATCACCTATTAGCAAAAAGTGTCTAACGTAAACATCCAACTGATGGGACCACGTATACCATACACCAATATACCGACCAGTAGTTACTCAAATAGAATTAAGTGCCCTTATCCTATGTGAGCATAGGATTCCATAGATTTGCCATTTCCTACATGAATACATCATTCTATTCGTGTCTACAATATGTGTTCATTCACTTTGTTTCATCACTCCATTTGCTTTACGCCTCTAGCCTATCTTCACCTCTCATATCCCGTTGTCACGGCTGTATTGCTTGATAAAATGTGTTGGAGCTCGCTCGGCCCACGTTATTAGCTTTTTCGCAGCATACTTCATATTCACTTACCTCGCATCCATTCCTTTCCTTGCTTGCTTGACTCTTCTTTCCCAATAATCGACACAATATTGCTTGATAGAATGTGTTGGAGCTTACTTGGCCCACGTTTTTAGCTTTTTCGCAACATACTTCATATTCACTTACCTTGCATCCATTCCTTTCCTTGCTTGCTTGACTCTTTTTTCCCAATAATTGACACAGTTATAGAAAATTTTCTTCACGAGCAAAGTTAGAGGCAATCCTCTATAACCTTTCAAAACAACATTGTAGCTCTCAATGATATTAGATGTCATATATTCGAATTGATAAAAATCGTCATAAGATAACTTTCATTTGCTTTTGTCAAACGGTAAAAACCATAATGGGGCGTCCTCTTTAACTTACACCATCTAATCCATTAAGTATTTAAATTTTCTAGGTTGTGCCTGCATGGTAGCAACAGTAACAAGCTTCTTACATAATTGGTTCTTATGTGCCTTGTTGAAATTGCTGAGGACATGCCGTATGCACCATTTCTAAACTATAAATGGTTCCTTCCAGCCAATTTCTACTTTGTCGAACGCATTCTCAATACCTGAGTGCTTATCCATAATTAGGCAAATTGTCTCCTCTCGACCATTCACAATGAATTGCTTCAATCTTTTGAGAAACCAAGCCTAAGTCTCTACGAACTCCGTATCAACAAGTGCAAATGCCAAAGGGACAATACAGTTATTTTCATCCATAGAATAAGCGATCAATAGTACACGACCATACTTCCCATATAAAAAATATGCCATCAATACAAACTACTGGTTTACAATACCTAAATGCGTGTACGTACGGACCAAATGTCTAGAAGATCCACTTCATTATTGAAACACCAGACTCATAGGATCCCTTCTATCCCCATACCACCTTAGTGTTAGGATTTGATACCTTGATTGTGTTTAACAAAATAGGAAGCTCACTGTATGCTTTCTCCTAATTGCCATATACCATCTCCATGGCTTTTCTCTTCGCATCCCAAACTCTCTTTCAAGTCACATTATAGCCAAATATGTTTAAAATGTTTACTTGCAAGTTTGCAATCTTTATATCAGGATTCTCTTTAACATTAGTAATGAAGCAATTAGCCATAAGTCTACTATCTATCTGTCTATGCTCCTGCATTACATCAGGGTTAACATAAGTGTATGGGCCTTCAAAAATTGTTATGACGAATAGCCCCATTAAACTTTTATATGATGCCTTTAGCCTCCACTTGCATTCACTATCCTTCTCTCTACAATAAATGACCCATAGGTTCGATTTTGATTGATCGATGTGGTAGTCACAATGGTTGTTAAAGTGATATCTTTTGACGGTGTCAATAAGCTCATCCTTCTTACTAAAGCGTTGTCCGATAAATAAATCCACTCCATCAACCTGATTACTACTGTCTGCCTCCCACTCTTCCTTGAATTCCACATAACTACTATTACCACCAATATTCATATACGGAATTGAATCTCGAACATGGGATGTCGGCATTCCAGACTGATTATATTGGGAAGCCATCCCAATCCCCTAGCTAGCAGTAAATTGAGGTACGGATGAAATGCTGCTTGATATATACTCTAACGTAGCCGGATAATCTACAGTGTTTTCAACCTCTACAATTTCATTATCTACTTCATATTCAACCCCTGCATACTCCCCTTCAACCTCAATTCTAAGTCCTATTGGAATCATATCTTCAATAGGGTTGTAGCCTGAGTCATCTTGTAAGATTGACCCTATTTCTGTATCAATTGCCTCTTCATCCACACCACCCTCACCAAAAGTGAGGTTTTCAACTAGATAAGTTTCCAGTTCATCATACATAGGTTTTTCTTCATTGGTTTGCTACACATGAGGTTGAGAAACACTGGAAGACCTAAACCGTAAAGTTCTATCGACAATAGTCCTATTAGGCTAACTGGAAACCCTAACATATATCTTTTGTATCTGATTTTCTCCAAACGTGTCAGCTATTTCTGTAAAGTTTTCTACATCATCATCATCTGTAATGGCTATCAGAGTATACGAAACACCTCCCTCATAATAACAAGGATGTCGATAAATAAGCTCAACCCCATAAGGATTAAATCCGATACTCGTACAGATCCATTAGAGAAAATTGTTGTTGTTGGAATCCTTCCTCATCTTCAATTTTTTTACCGGGTCCCTATCATATTGTGGATCATTACTTCCATTTACAATATTCCCACCCGCATACACAATTATCTTCACGTAATCAGCCATTAACAACCTGTTGAATCATGAATGACAAAATCAGTAAAGTCCATACGATTTTGCACGATTCATAACACCCATACAATTTCATTTCTCGATGAGGCATCATAACTTTACACTATAATTGTAAGCTACCACGCAACTTCATTTTTCGATGGGGCGTATTATCGCACTCACACAATTTTACTTTTCGGTGAGGCATCTTATCATGCTCTATAAATTCACAATATAATTGTAAGCTCTCATACGACTATGTTTTTCAGTAGGGTATCTCATTGTACCCATATAATTTCATCTTGGTGGGGCATGTCATCGCATCAACGCAATTTTATTTCTTAGTAAGACATCTTATCACACTCTCTAAATTCACAATATAATTGTAAGCTCTTACACAACTATGTTTTTCGATGGGGTATCTCATTATGCCTACACAATTTCATCTTGTTGGGGCGTCTCATCATACCCACACAATTTTTCTTCTTGGTGGGGCATCTTATCACACTCTATAAATTCACACTATAACTGTAAGTTCCTACGTAACTTCGTTTTTCAGTGGGACATCTCATCGCATATACACAATTTCGTTTTTCAGTGGGGCATCTCATCGCACCGACGCAATTTCATCTCGATAGAGCGTATCATTGCACCCACACAATTTCATCTCGATAAAGTGTCTCATCCCACTCATACAATTTCATCTCACCAGGGTTTCTCATCACACCCACACAATTTTACATTTCGGTGGGGCATTTTATCAACCTGTATAACTTCATACTATAACTTGCGTGCTCTCACACGACATCGTTTTTCGGTAAGGCATCTCATCGCATATACACAATTTCATTTCAATGGGGCGTGTCATTGCATTCGCACAATTACACTTCTACGTGGACCACTTTATCTCATACTATAACTATTATTTTCTACACGATTTCATTTCTTAGTGTGCTGTAACTAATATATCAGTAAAATCACATATCATATATGAGTTACATATATATATTTCTACGTAACCATCACAACTTATATAACTACAAAAATTATACATAACACAAAATTAAGAATAATCAACACAATTAAACATGCATATTATAAAAATATAAATACTACAAAAATTATCATGTAACTATATTTTACATGCACAACATCAATATAATTGTAAATACAATGTAATTAATAATTTAAAAAAAATTATTGCAAAATAAAGATGGTAGATAGTTGTATATAATATTGTTGAGAATGCTGCTACTCAGAGAGAGAAAATAAGGCAAAGCTATCGCTTCAAAGCAGAATATCAAAGGTTTTCAATGTTTGGAAGTGGTAAAAATAAAGGGGAAAGGTAGAACAAGGGTATATATACTAAATGGAAGGTGCGTAGGAGAATCGTGTCTTCCCAACAATATTGAAGGTACGTTCTTTCCTTGCGCCTTCCTTATTATAGGGAAGGCGCGATCCTCTTACGCGCCTTTCTTACAATATAGAAAGGTACGATCCCTTTATGCACCTTTCTTACAATATAGGAAGGTGCGTTCTCTAAGCACACCTTTAGTTAAAAAAAAACAATTTGGTAAGATTTTATAAGAATATACCATTTCGATATATTTTTTCTAAATTTGTATTATAGAAGTACAAAACTCGATGTAGAAATGGAATATCATTTGCGAATAGGGGAGAGAGAGCGTAGCTTTAGTGGAGGAAGCAAATATGACAAGAGATCCCAAGTTAGAGATGTAGAGATTGGATACACAATCAAGAAACCCAGAAGCTTAGGGATTGGGCCTATCACATCAACATGAGCAACCACCAAGCTAGACTTCTGAGCCATGTTAAGATGTCATTCAGTATTTAATGAGGAGAGAGAAAGAAGTGAGGAGGATGGCAAGTCTTCTAAAAGTCGCTCCGAGCTAGAGGTATGCTCCTTATTAATGGTTGGAAGGTGAATCATTGGATCTTTAAAAGGGACCCCAAGTGCTCGAAGCTCAATCTAAGAGTGCTCGAGGTCTTAACTTTTTCTGAGAACCACATAAGCTCTCTAGTTACTTGCATGTAGAGGGGAGTTCAAGAGACCGCAAGTTTTCGAGAGCTATCTAAAGTCTTCATTCGAGCTGCGAGCTTTGGAGGTAGCTTTGGTGTGCATACCCTAACTAGCTTGTGCACTTAGTGCAAGAGAGAGCTTAACAAAGGCGAGAGGGGCTCCCTAGTAGGCTGGTCAGGCTTGGTAATAAGCTTGAGCCTTTAGAGCTTTAGGCTAAAAGATAGCTGTTAATAGTTACCTCCTTACTCTCCTTGACATTGGAATAGCAAGGAAAGTAATGCATGTTCCGGTTCTAAAGGCCAAAGCCCTCATAATGTGTACCTTAAGGAGAGGCGCAATTAGCTTCGGGTTGTAAGGACAAGTAGGACTGTTGAGCATCTGCACAACATGACCATCGAGGGGACTATCTCATGTGGTCTTTTCTAAGGCAATCTTTTTCCCAAACATGGTGACGATATATGAGATAATGTGCGACATGTGTGGCCATTAATGTACCTTAAAAACACCATAATCATAAATTAATTACTACATTAATGGCTATCCTTTATTATTACCTTACCATTTCCATTTAATGGATTAGTGGTGATACATATACGACTCGGGTTTTCACTTTGATAGCTACATAAAGGTCCAATAGGGGGACTTCTTCTTCATTCTCATTTCATTGCCTCATTCCGCCATTTTTGAATCCTCTGAGAGTGTAGGAAAACTTTCTCCAGTATCGTAGGGAGTAAGAAATGATTGAGTTAAAAAAGATCAGACTTTGGGGGAGAATGTATAAACTCAGGCTATGCTTCCATCATAGGCTATTGAGTACTAATCAAGGAATGTAGTCGGTTATCCTGTGTTTGGTGGTGGCCTTTAAGTACCGATCAAGGGGTATACATAGGATCATTAGTTGGATCCTATACCAAGCCAAGTAGGTTTGTGTGGCGAAGGGCGCACTTAAGGGTACATCCTCTAATCATTGTAGCATTAGCACCATAAACATACTTACACGGATGGTGGAATCCCGTATGTTGCTTATTGACTATAGTGTTTTTGATGCTGAAAGGGGGTTCCCTAACGGCTCGGAAGTAATTGACCAAGAATAGTGCAAGTACTTTCGAAAGGTTCTAAGGCATAAGAGCTTAGCAATTGCAAGGGGGGGAGGGGGGAGAGTGGACTTTCACCCCTCACTTATATAAGTCTATATGCTCTTATGGTGGTGGTTCAATGATAGTTGTTATGTGCACTCTCAAGTGCTTAAATAGCTCCAATTGAATACGAATCTTCCCTAAGTTTTGGCTAAATATTCCATATAGGTCGGTAGTCTCCTAATCAATCTAATAGATGGGGTATTTGTCATGCCCCAAACCAAGGAGTCATAATAATCCCATCGTGTAAACTAACTTACGCCAAAAGGTAGCCGCCTTAGCCGCTAAAGTAAGTATAGCTTATACAAGGCATTTATCACTCTATTGCTTAGAAGTGTCTCATTCAATACTTGGTAGAAATCAATCTGTAGTGTAACTTTTCATAGCTACTAAAAATAATTCTTATAGCTAAAATACCGAAGAAACATCAAGGTTCATAAATTGTAAGAAGGATGAAACCTTAAATTTCATAAAAATTTCAAGATTATGTTGTTACAAAAAAGATAAAGTGTCCACTAAAGTTTTACTAAAATCCACAAGCTTGCAAAGCATAAAATAAATCTAATTAGTTGAAAACTAAGGATCACCCGAAGGGACCTTATTAGTTTTCTAAGAGGTTAATATAGGGAATAAACCAAATAAAAATCCAATCAGGTAGTCTTGAATCTCACTCCCCGACTCCGTTCTCTAATCTTTTGGAACTTAAAATAGTATCGGTGAATCTACTAAAAACCTATAAAACAGCTATAGAGGAATAACCAACAACTTGCTCAATAAGTGGGATGGAGACAATAGCACATATCTGACACAAATCAACCAGGGTTATAAAGTAAGTTTAGTTAGATGCAATGCATGATCAAATAAATGTATCGTACGATATTGACCGGTTGTTGTAAGATTAGAGAAATTACACTCACTCTAATTTGGGTTTTGAGGAATTTAATGCAACGCACTTTGCAGATCAAAACTAAACTAGGGCTTGTGCAATGGAGAAACACGCTCCATTCAAGACTACCTTCGAACCACGGCCCCTAATCTTGTTACAACCTTCTCTCTTGTTACTTAGTTCAACTAAGAGTGGCGAAATGACCATTTTTGCTATCCTTATCGAAAGGTTCATGTTTAGCTTGAGAAACCTAATCATTTCTCCTAGTGGGTTGTGATGTAAGTCTAGTTAGTAGTTAAGTCAAGTTTGTATTAGATTGCTTTTTAGGTAATCAAGCAATTTCAAACAGTCCGAAGCAAGTAATATCTTAAAGCACGTAATATATAAAATTAAGCACTCAAAATAGCACAACTATATTCAAGCACGCATGCTACATATGCATAGGCAACTAACTTATAATTACAAACAAGATATATATTAAGGTTTCCAAGTATTCTTAAAAGTACTTTAAAGTACAATGAAACACTTATCCCAGTTACCTGGATACTAATACTCATTCTCTTCGTATGTTGTTCTCGTCTTTCTTTATTATCCCTAAAATTTAACATAACATTTTTAGTTTATGTCCAATATATAACATATGTATTCATGGTGGACATTTAAGTACATTTTCAATTGTGTTAGGTAAGTTTTTCTAAGGTATTTATTAAATATTAGTTAAATAAGGTATATTCTTACTAAGGTTCTTACTTGGTATAGGTTACTACTTAGTAGTTTCTGATCTGGGTTCTAACTTCAGTAAATTCTTAGAAGTTATAGGCAAGTGACTTTCTTATCTACTCTTCGACTCCTAATGGTTCAATAGTCATTATCAACCATCTTCCAACTTTTATCTACTCTTACATTTAGTGTCTTTTATCACATTACTTTCTGATTGAGTTTCTAACTTAGGTTCTGACCCAACCTTGTGGTATAGGCTATTGTCTAAGTGGCTTTTGACTAATGTTCTAACTCTAATAAAGGTATAAAATTTATATACAAATCATTAACTAATTTATTGTCTGACTCCTGATGTAGTTAAGGACATACAATACCAAACAGCATTCTGATCCACTTTTTGATGAAGTTTCTGAACCTCAATCTAAAGTTAGATTCTTATTAAAGAAGTTTCTAACTTATAATTTGTCTCAAGAAAGTGGGTAGAGTCCAAATATAAGCCACTTTTTGGTATGAATTCCATTTTCCTAGTGTATTCAATATATTCACACCAAATCACATTCTAACTTACTTCTTGACATAGTTTTCGATCTTGTTGCTACTAGTACATCTAACTACTTCATATATAATTCAACTTACCCTAGGTTCTAGAGTCTCAATAAACCTACAAATGTAGAACACAACAATTTAGTACTGACCTCACATATACACCTTTCTCTTACGCCTTCACTTAATATAACTTATCAGAACTTTCACAATTAAGCTCTTAAACCACTAAATACCCACCTAAAATTGAAAACCAACATCTTAAAGCTCCTATTCACTCACTTATAATTACTACATGTTGGCCAATATATATTGAAGCATGATTTTAAAAAAACCCAACTTAACTATTTTACAAAAACCTACTTCCAGCTTACTATTTTGAGAAAAACAATTTTTCCCTAAAATCCAACTACTAACTTTTGAAAATCTAGCTAAGTAGCATCAAAATTTAACATCTCAGGAGAGTAATTACAAAATTTCAGGTCGAAATTACATGAATTGATCTTTTAAAAATTCAATCAAAAATTGTTGCGTAGGACGTTTTCCTTAATGACCTTATATTTACACTTAAAATTTTGAAAATCTAATTAAATATTTGAATTCCACATACAAAAATACTAGAGAAAATCAAATTTAAAAAATTTTAGAGTTTGTTTGTTATTTTTCCCTAACTTTTGAGAAAATCGGAGATAATTAGTGACTCACCAAAACCCGATGCTCAGACCACCGTAAGGAGGGATGAAGTTGTTGGCTAGGCACCAATTACTCCTTTAGGAGGTTTCCTAACTTTACTTCCAGGTGGTCATCTTCCTTCAATACATGTAAAACCCCAATTTGCACACTATTTTTCCAATTTTTTATTTTTCACTCTCTCTCTACATTTTTCATTTCCTACATTTTTCTTAAACTTAAAAATGTCTTAAATGCAATTTTCCACTCATCTCTAAGCCTCATATGGATTTGATGATAACTACTCCTCAACTCAACCTTAGAAAATATCTTAGCACCATAAAACTTGTCTAACATATCATAGAGCCTAGGTATGAGATACCTATACTTTATAGTTATGTAGTTAATAGCTCGACTATCAATGCATATGTGCCATATGCCATCTTTCTTGGGCACAAGCAAAGCAAAGCAATGCAACACATCGGTTCATTCTCTCTCTTATGTAACTATGCTTAGTGAGCTCATCCACTTGTCTTTTCAACTTAGCAACCTGTTTTGGATTCATCCTATATGTAGGTCAGTTTGATAAGATAGCACCTAGTTATAAATTGATATAGTATTCAATTCCTTAGACTAGAAAGTCCTTTGGGTAGTTCCATAGTGAACAGGTAAGAGAACTCATCAATCAACCTTCTAACCTCTTCGAGAACATTGTTTAGGTCTCTCAATTCTAACAGTCTATGTACTAATGGAAGCACAGGCTCCTCGGCCTTCTCAACAACTCTTAACCCTTTACGAGATAATACTAAAGCCTTCTTCTTAGTAACTTGAGTAAGCTGATTATGTGTTGTGTTCACTTAGTTGGGAGTCATAAGTTACAATATGACCTTCTTCTCATCCTTAGTAAAGGCATAAGTGTTCTTCTATCCATCGTGCATGACATGTTGATATAATAACGTAGTCTTCCTAATAACAATTACAAAGAACCTATGGGGATAACATCAAAAGTCACTTCATCCCTATATACGTTGCCCATAAAAAATGGTACAATCATTTATATGATAACATGCAGAGCACCATTATCATAAAGCCAGTGTAACTTATAAGGTCAAGGATGCTTAAAGGCCCGCAGACCTAACCTATATACAAGCATCTAAGTAACAACATTAGTACAACTTCTTCCATCCACTATAATAGTACATAACTAACCCTTAATAGTATACTTAGTGTGGAACAAGTTCTCTCTTCGGTGTTCCTCAGGGCTCGGTATTAAATTAGTACTTGTCTTAAGACTAAGGTCATAAGCTCTCCCTAGTTGGCATATATATAGGTCTCTACCACATACTCCACTTCAACTCTTCTAACTTCCTTCTCATCTTTCTCAGGCTCACTCTCATCAGTGTTGTCTATGTCATCATCTCTCATCACTATAACATGTCGCTTCAAACACCGAGCTACCATGTATCCATAACCTAAGCACTTGAAACACTCATTTTAACTAGTCTTCCTTCTAAAGGACCAACCCTTCTCAAATTTTCTCTCAACAAGCTTCTCAATAGCTCAACCTTTCAAATCACCTTGTCCATCAATAGGGCAATCACATACTTCTTCCACTTTTACTAACCCTTGATGTTCAAAATGATTAGGTCAACTTAGAATAGAAGTTTAGCTCAAACTAGGTCGAAATGGAGTATCTTGCTTCTACTTCTCCACTCTTTGGGCAATCATGATGGCTTCTTCTAAAGTATAGAATCTTTAAATCGCTACAACATTACGAAATTCGTACTTAAGTCCATAAATGAGTCTTGAGATAATGTGAGCTTCTAGCTCATCAACGTTAGCTTAAAACGTTAGCATCTGGAACTAACATAGTTGTCAACAGATTTATTGCTCTGGCAGAGTTCTTATAACCTTACAAAAGTGTCTTGCTAATAGGATTCGAGGATAAATCTACCCCTCAACAATCTCTTCGCATCTTCCCAAGGATGCACACCACGTTAGCCATCTCTTCTTCTAGCTGCATTTAGATTTTTTCCCCACATAGCAACATAATTGATGAATTTAAGGGTAGCTAGATAAACCTCGACATCCTTGGCATATTGATAACAATCAAACACTTTCTCAACCTTTTCCTCCTAGTCTAGATACTCATTTGCATCTCCATTACCTAAAAAGGTCAAAATTTGGACTTTGACATTATCCAGTCCTTAAGGAGCTTGATGTTCTCGTACTTCCACTTCAAAACACTCACCATCTTCTTCCTCAACCTTCTCTTCCACTTTGTTAATCTCATCCAATGCTAACCTCTATTGAGCAGGTTTATCCACTCTTCTAGCTTAGGCATTTCTGGTGGGGTGATTATGTTAAGCATTGTTGCTTAGTATTTCCCATGGTAATAACCAAGCTCCTAACTAAGTTAGTAAGCCTATTCAAGTTTGTCTTCCATAGACCTTGGAGTACTGCTCCCTAACCAACTCCAGCCATGAGCTCCACTCTCATTGTCTCTAATAGTATCTCAAACGCTTGAATCTAATGATATCACTTTACAAAAACCACTTTCTCAACTAAATCAAACCTCAAGACTACAAACCCTACTTCAAACCTACTACTAGTAACTACTTTACTAAACTCAGTAACTCTTAACCTTCATAACGATAATCGCACCACACCATACTCCAACAATCGACTACTACACCTCAACATAGTAAGTTCAGTCGCTCTGTTTCTAATGTCGAAAACAAGGGGCAACAGAGTAGTTATTGGCATGTATACCTACAATCATAAAACCACTACCTCACTACTTCATGTCTTACTCATTATCCATAAGAAAACTACAACCACTTACAACTTCAACAAACCAGTTACTAACATTACAGTAGCTATGGATAGGACAAAGGAGCCACTAACAACAAACACAAATATGAACTTCACCACAACTTCGTATACTTCCCTAATAGAAACTATGCCCTAATACTAGTGAGGCTGATGTATCTCAAAGTCAAGTACATAAGAGCATACCACAACAAGGTTAAACAAAGAAAAGCTTAACAAAACCTACGAGCTACTTGAAGAATATGACGTACCAATAAGTTCTATATAGCCTAATTTCCACCTTAATATAATGTACAAGGTTCCAATTAGGGTCAGTAACCATTATTCCTTACTAAACGGAATGGATAAGAGCTAAGAAAGGGAAGAGAATTTACTCTTAGAAGGGTTCTATATTCAATATGTAAGAATTATTGTTTGCTGTTATAAGAAATGAGGCTTATATATCCAGCCTCTAAGGTTACACAAACGAAGGAGAAGACAATAAAGTAAAATACAAATAAGATTCCTAGTACATGTTAAAAGGGTGAAAATGATAAAGAATAAAATAGAATTTGTTAGAGAATGTTCATGGGATCATGAGCCAAATGGGCACGTTTCAGCCTCTGCTTAGATGTTCTGACAAAAGACAAAGGAAAGATGTTTGACTGCTCTTAGAAAATGAAGACCTCTACATTTAGGATAGTTTTGGAATCTAGCAAGGATAGCTTAGCATGGAACAAAGAAGAGTGCTAGATGGATCAACCAACCCAATCTGGATCAGGTTAGGTAGGTAGGTTAATTAGCTCAATGCTCAGTGTTAAGAATTCATTAAGTAAAGTTGAGTCATCCAGTAACCTCAGTATTAATGGCCTCTTCTAAAGTAGGTTGGGGAACATCTTAGCCATGACCATTGTTTGGCATTCAGGTTAGGTAAAGTGAAGGAGGCTTAGATATTGATGGAATCTTCATTGTTCAAGGGCTCTTAAGTTAAGATACGTCAAGTTAATCCTTGTAGACCTCTAGCTCAACTTTTGGTGATCAGACCGTACAATTGATTCCTATCATCAACAGGTGTTGTTCCAGGATCACATTCCATTCCTTAATAGGATGGATATTAGTGATGGTTATGTATCATATGAGGAGGACTTCCTTCATTCTGAAGAATCATGCCTAGGTGACAAGTTTTAAGAAAGGGATGAGATTTAAAAGCAAATCAAATTTAATCTACAAAGTAAAAATGTGGAGCAAAAAGAATCACCACAACTTTATAGTAACTAAGCTAGTTAAGAAGATATAGAATGTTATCTACGAAGAGAGGAATGTTTGCAACTATAAATAGAGACTTTGAGCAATCCAAAAACATTAGGCAACTAACTTCATCATTGCAATTACTAAAGGGCTACATACACATATTAAGAGGAGACTTAGAAAGGATCATTCATAGCTTAACCAAACCTTCATGAGCCAAAGTTTTTTATGACAAGTCAAGAATGTTCCATATGTCAAGATCACCACCATAAACAACATATTGAGGACATATATGGCTATGTAATAGCAAAAATGAAAGTTTGGGGAGCAAAGAGAATAGCAATTGAAAAAGTATGCGAGAATTGGGATGAATCATATAATGAATTGCCAAAGCTGATGAGTGCAATCAAAAGAACCAACCTAAGAACGTATGTAGTGTGGAAAGTTTAGTTAACTAAGAAGGAAAACAAGGTGATCTGAGGAAGATTATTTTGGGCATTTAGGTCATGTATAGAGGCCTTCAAATGTTGCAGGCTGGTGATTAGCATCGATGAAACTTTCCTATATAGGAAATATTCCCATAACGTATTGATTACATGTAGTATGGATAGTGCCAATCACATACTTCCCTTAACATTCACATTGGTTGAAAAGGAATTAGGTTAGACAAGGAAATGGTTCATGAAGAAGTTAAAGCAATGCTTCCAAGGGTCGTGCGATAATGATCTTACCCTATATGTTATATTAGATCGACACTAGGGTATAAGAAAAAAAAAAAAAAAGAAATGGAAGATCAGAAGATTGGATGACAACCCCCATTTCTACAATGGAGAGTGTGCATAAGATACTTAGTAGTAACTTCAACACCAAATATAAAAATTACTATATGAAGAAACTGGTAACTACAGCAACTTTCTAGATACAAGAAGGGAAATTTGCGATCTATATAGAAGAGATAAGGCAAAGATACGCAATTGCATTAGAATATTTTACAAATATCCTTAGTGAGCAATGGACACAAGCATATGATGGAGGTTTTAGATATGGTCAAATGACAATAAATCTTAATGAGAGCTACAATGTGGTTTTTAAAAGTATAAGGTCATTACCTATATCAACCTTAGTTATAAAATCTTTTACACTTGGATGGGCTATTTTTAAGAGAGGCGAGATAAAGCACATAATGCTATCCGAAAAGGAAAAGCTTGTCCAAAATAAGTTATTAAGAAGATAGAAAAATGGAGAAGGACATAACTCGCCATTAAGTAATAACTTTTAACATGACAAATGGAATTTTTGAGATGCATACAAGAGCATACATGACTAATTATGGCAAGAAAAGTGGTCACTATCACAGAGTTGACATGTTTACACACGTAGTTATAACAAGTGACAAACCTTCAAAATACCCTACTCATATGCATTTATAGCTATGGCTTATGTAAAAATGGACCTTATGTATAAGATTGAGAGGTGGTTTCACTATGATTGCTAAGTCACTTGTTATCGAACTACATTCCAACCTCATGGTGATTGGTGAATGTGGACACCCCATTTTTACTCCTATAGTTTTTTTTTTTTTTATATTTTTTTAGAATGTAGAAAAAGGGTCCTAATTTAAAAAAAAATGAAATATAGAAAATAAAAAAAATAGAAAATTAAGAAAATTCTTAAAAAATTAAAATTAAGAAAATACAAAAAAGAAAAAAAGATTTTTAGGTCCTAACTCATTTTTAGAATTTTTTTTAAGTCATGTGAATAAGTTCATTTCATTTTTTAGGTCAAATAGAATAAAAGGGCATATATGTGATTTAAAAGTTTTGAGCTACATTTGAGAAAATTAAAATTTTCTAAAATTTTAATATTCTAACCATGGTTAACATTAAATATTTCTATTAGTAAAAATGAGATTAATTTAAATTAATTGTGGCTTTAAATAGTGCTTCAATTCGACTTAAATTAGTTTATTTATGAAAAAATTAATTTTTGAAATAACTACATAGTCAATGAACAAGGCTCGAAAAATTGTTAAGTTAGATTTATTTTATTTTATTTTTGGCAATATGTATAATTTATTTGTGTTATTTTATTTTATTTTGCTTTTTAAAAGACAAATGATTAGGATGCTCAATTTGAATTAGACTGTATCTTAATACTTAAATAGCCGAGGCTAGTTATATTTGTTAAATAAAATCAGTTTGTACATAATGCTAAGAAAAACCACTAGTGTAATGGTTAGACATGTGGACATGATGCCAGTTGATTAGGGATTCAATTGCTTAGGCGCTTTTCGTCGTTTGTTTTTTTTTTTTTTTTATAAATTGAGCCACGTATCTAGCTATGACACATGGCAATCTTGTGTTAGTCCACGTTGATGACGTAGCGCCTATGTGGCACTGCATCATCATCTCCTTCACTATAGAAACCTAGATTGTCCTCTCTTTCCTAGCGTACACCCTTCCTCACTCCACACTCATAAACATGATTGCATGGTACATTCATGTTTTTACACAACCCTCTTTATATTAAACCTAAATTTCGTCTATATTCATCCTCTTATATAGCTAAAATTAAGCTTAAAGATTGGAAAAAATCATTTTGCAGTCAAAACCCATTGATTTGAAATCTTCAAAATTAATTCATTTTGAGACTTTCCAGACTTATTCAAGCTTACAAACTACAAAAGGAGACGTAGCACCTCATTTCATCATCAATTTCTTCCTAACATCCATTCCATTAAATATACATCCATTTTCTCTCTCTACCCATAAACTTCTACTTTCTCTCTCTAAAAACCATCACTCCTAGGTAGTTTCAAGAAAAATCAACCATCCCATCAGCTTTTCCATCCCCAAAACCCTTGGTGGCTACCTCTCATTCATCTTGAACAACTCCCATTCGAGTTCTATCATAACCTTCTCTCTCTAAGCTACTCGAGACACTACTTACCACTACTTAGACAATCATTTTAAGCCCCAACACCATTAGCAATGGACTTTTGATCAATGAAAATGTCATAAAACTTCCATTCCCCACTTGAAATACTCAATAGAGCAAGCCAAATTGAGTTACACAAGCCATTACTTCTTTTTCTTCTTCCTCTTCCATATAACCTACGACTTGAAGACATGGATCCAACCTGTTCATGACTCAGACTCTGCTGTACCCTAAATCTGCGCAAGACCCAACCTTATCCAAAGTTTGACTTCTTTCTCTTTTTTTTTTTTTTTAAATCTTCTGTTTGTTTTATTTTTCCTTATTGTTTTGCAATAGATTAGTAAAAAATAACAATAATAGAAAAAGGATAAAATATATATATAAAAAAGAAAAAATTTTTTCCTTTTTTTTTTCTTCTATTTAAAATATTTTCTTTTTCTTTCTATTTTGTAAATTATTTTTTAAGTCTAAATTTTCAACTACAATGTACAATAATAAAGTATGTTAAGTACCTAGAAAAAAATAAATGATAAATGTAAATAAATAAAAGAGTTTTATCACTTAGAAAAAATTTACTTTCAAAAATAAAATGAATAAACCCTTTTGCAAAGTTAGGATTTATTTAGAGTTTTTCCAAAAATAAAAATTTGAAAAATTAGGACCTTTTTAGAAATTCTTTTTCAAATGAAAAACAAAAATGACTCAAAAATGTAAATTTGGCTGATTTTTCAAAAACTAAAAGAAACAAACCCTTTAAAGTTTTATAAGGAATGAACTACAAAAAGTGTAATCTTGAATAACAGTACGTAAGTACCCATAGACAATTATGAAGCAAATTAAAATAGGGAAATTTTTCTTATTTTCTCTTTTGTAAATAAATTTATTTTCTTATTTTGTAAATAGAATTAGCTTTCTTTAATTGTAAATTAGAGTTCATCTTTAATATTAAAAAGGGTTATTTTGAAAAATAAAGTTAATCTCAGAAGTTTATAGTAGAACCCATTTAGGGTTTAGCAAGTTAACCCCCATACTCAAAATTTTTTATTTTTCAAAATCATCTTTTTAAACGGTAGTTAAGTTAGAATCAATCTATCTAATTGATTATAGTTCAACTTTTTTCCAACTCCAATTAGGTAATAACTTCAATTTTTCAAAATAAGATTCAAAAGAACCGTATTTTCCTCGATTCCTAGTTGAGGGTTTATATTGAAGGGGTATAAGGTTCGATATAAATTAGATTAAGGAAAATAAAGGAAAACCAAAAAAATTCAAGCTCGATAATGAACATGGACAAATGGAGAGGGAACACCAAAGATCTACCTAATATATGATAAGGTTAGGAAAGAAGAAAGACCATGAACAAGCCAATACCACAACAAGATGGATCTTAAGGAGAAACCAACAAAAAATTATTATAGAAAATGTAGAAAGTAAGGTCACATTATAAGAACATGCCTAGAACAAGATTTCTAAAAATTATAACGTGTTTGATTCATTATGATATATGAGTATTGTGTTATACTATATACTTAAGTTTAGAAGTTCAACCTAATTTTCTAACAATACTACATATATCTACCCGTTTCTTATGCAAATGGATCTAATACTAACTGATAGATCAATATTGACATAGCAAGATACTCACAGATCAGAGATTGTATGGAGAGGAGAGGTATATAACATGAAACCATCATTTGTTCAAATAGCTTATGTAATTTGATCATATCTAATATAATTGAATTTTGTAAGAACATAATCTAGTAAAATGCAGTCAAAAGGAGGCATCACTGAAGAATCCACAAGAGATGCACGACATATATGATGAGAGGATTGACATGTATTCAGACCAGGCTAGATTTTATGGCATTACACATTTGCCATTCATACCGAAGGGATATGGAAGAATCAAATTAAATGATCTAATTCAATAGGAGCAACAGCTCGAGAGCCATCAAGCTTAAGGGATGAAGATGTAGTTGGGGATAAGGTCGAGCTCGAGATCAATAGCTACAACTAGTTGATAGATCTCTTAATCCTCCTACAAATGTTGATATAGACATTCCTATTGATGATGTTGTACATCTTCTTGCTACTGATCCTCCTACAATTGATCCTTTTGTTGTAGATCCTCCTATTATGCTTTGATAGATCATATGATGTACGACACTCAATTATTTCAACTAATCATACAAAATATACCCGTATCCTCATCATTCGTTGTCACTCTACCTGCTCCTACAAAACCAACACATCTAATACCATCAAATATGGGAGAAGGAGTCACATAGGTATTTCTTGAATGTTACAATGTTTGTTTACTGACCTAATTCTAATATGTATTATCTCTCTTAACAACTTATATTGGTGAACAGTAATATTTTAATAATTCAACATGCAACAAATAATAAACCAAATTAAAAGAGTGTAAGGAAAGAGAAAATCAAGCTGGATTTTATAGAGCTTCAGCCTTCTACCTACTGCTCTCTTCTAGCTTCACTGTTGGAGACCCAATCTACTTTATTGGTGCTGTTCTACTTGATCTACTAAATCAAATCATAAAAAATTACAAACACTTGTCACACAAGGACTTTACAATACTCTGTTATGCCTATATAGCCTCTCAACAATCTAGACTAATATAGAACTACAAAGTATAAATGTACTTGTCTCAATACTCAAACAACAAATAAGAATTGCAAATTACAAGCGAGAACAATAGTATAAATCTCAATTAATTTTGCTCAAGAGAAAAAATGATGAATGTTGAATAATTTGCTTCAGTGGAACTTTTTGAAGAGGTATTTAAAGAACTTTCATTGACTTTTTAGAAGGTATAATTTGATCTCGATTTTTTTGTTTTTCGAGAGATTTTTCTAAAGTAGTATCTAGACTTTTTGAATCCTTTCTTTTTTATATAGAAATCTTCCAACAGCTAATTTGTTGAAGATTACCTTTATTTTCATGTTTATCCAATCGTTAGATTGTTAAAGATAATCCTTAGATATTTTTGTACAGAATCTCGATCATTTTAGTTTAAAAAATAACTCTCCTTATCTTTCTTCAATCAGATAACTTTCAATCAGTAATCACTAGATTAGCTTTTGATTTGAAATTGTCAAGGAGATATGCTGCTTTATCAGCAACTTCCAGATATACCTCATATTTAAAATTTGTAATTCCATAAAATCTGAATCAACCTTATCCTTATCCATTCATGTGCATATCTTAATTTATCCAAATATATTTTCACTTTAAAAAAAATCCCCATGGATCTTGGTACCATTTTAAGTGAAATGGGATTAAATGTATTTCCCTAATATACCTAATATAGTAGAGCTAGGCCTTGAATAATTCAAATCTGATTTAAAGCTATTTTCAATGTCATACTTCTAAACTTATTTTTTGAATAACCTTCTGAAGAATATCAGTCCTTTTTATATTTAAAGTTTCTGAGCAAGCTTCTAAAGTATTATTCCATTTCTACTAATAAAGCTTTTGAAGTATTATTCAACTTCTACTAGTAAAGCTTCTGAAATACTTTCTAAAAGAATTTCAGAGTATTCTCTTTTTTAGTCAAGTTAAACCTTTTGAATATAACTTAGTTTTGTGAAATTAAACTTTTTGAGAATTCTTTTAAATGCCTATATTCTTAATAATTCATTAGTATTTAACCATTTTTGTTATCATCAAAATATATGAAAAATATCTAACACTCTTGATTACTAATTCAATTCAATAATTTATTGCAAATCAAACCTTAACAAATTTCATTAGATGTGTAAGGTTCAACCGATAAATCACAAGTTGGAGTTATTGTGAGAAAATGTAAAAAGGAGTATATATAGACATAGGATAGATGATTTTTTTATACGATTAAACATAAATTCAACTTTATATGGTCAAAAAAATCCGTGGAATGCATACTTGTTACTTGATAGTAATTATATGTATATATTTTTCTTCATATATCATATTCATTAGTTACTTATCAATGTAATTATAATTAGTTAATTGAATTGATAGACTAAATAAAATTATAGTGTTTGATGATTGAATAAGGATGAGAAATCCAATTGGAGCTTTATAGAATAAAAAGTTAAATTTGATATGTTTAATGATTGAACGAGGATGAAAAATCTAATTAGAACTCCATTGAGCGATAAATTGAATTTGATACAAGTTTCTTAACTAACAATATATGAATAGAGTTACAAATATATTTAGGTAATATTAATAGAATTACAAATACATTTGGTTAGGATAGTGAAAAAATCACATTTCAGAGATGTTAGATAAATGTATTAGTAAAGGTATTACATCTTAAAGATGCAATTGTAGTATAGTAGTACTTATGTCTCATCTATAAGATACAACATAGTAGTTACATTAATGTCACCTCTTCAAGATGCAACATATATGCATTTGCCTATGTTGCAATTAGGCTTAGTATTTTGGTAATATTTTTTATTTAATTTGTACTTATATATTATATATTAAATTTGATGGTAAACACATAAATTTCTCTTAAAAAAAAATTTCACTCAATATAAATTGGTTAGTAAAAACTAAGGAAAATATTTTTAAAGTTGCAGTTGCCAAAAATAGAAAAAAAGGGTCAAAATTAGATAGAAGGACCAATTTAATTTTAACAAGGACACTAGTTTGTTGAAAATTGGAAATTTTACACTATGTTTGGAAAAAGGAAAGGAATTAGGAAGGATTAAAAATTGGGGGAGGGGGGGCGGGCTAGTGGTGGTGGTGGTGGTGGTGAGTATTTTTAGCAAAAAATATATTTTTATTTTAAGGATAAGATTGTAATTTTATATCAATTCCTTATAATTATATTCACATTTGGAGAGAATGGTTTTTATGTACCTAGGGAAAGTTGTACCTTTTAAATCCATTTTCATTTACTTCCCCTCTTTTCCCAAACGAAGGAAATGTTTTTAAAATTCTCACTTCCCTTCCCCTTCGATTCCTTCTCAATCCAAACATAACCTTAAGGTTTAAGGAAGTTAATGATTAAAATCATTACATCTATCAAATAGATTGCCTTAGAATAAAAGATTTGATTCATTTTCTCAAAGTAAATTAACTAAACAATATTTACAAAAAAGAATAAAAATTTATTACCAAAATTCTAAAGAACACATTCTTTTTTTTTTTAAGAAAAGCTTTTTCTTTTTTATGCCCCTCCCCCATCCCCCATCCCCTATTTGGTTGCCTATATACACGTTTTAAGATATTAGATCTTCATAGTTCTTTTTAGAAAAATAAGTCGGTTTGAAAATTTTTAATTTTATTTTTTTACCCTATTATTAGAAAATTATTACCCTTGGAGATGGTATATACCATGACAACTTGGTGGGTATAAAAGATTTACATATTTATTTATTTTTAACTTTTTAAAAGACTCTTAGAAAACACTAAATTTGGTGCTTTTGGAAAGAACCTTTAAAAAAAAAACCTTAATGTAGAAAAATATTGATTTATTTTGAAAATTTGAAAATATTTAGTTTTGATAAGACAAAACTCTAAAAGCTAAAAGTTATTTCTATTTAACTTTTTATTTGTAGTTTATTTGTTGAAAGAAAGATATGATAAATTAAATTAAATTAAAAAGGAAATGGTGAACCAAAAAGAACAACCAAGTCAACACATAAGTTAAGCTTTAACTATGGGCTTGGATTTGGGTCAAGGTAAGATCGATTGGTCAAAACTGCCAAAGATGATAATACTGGTTCTTAACTTACTTCAATCGATATCGTTGAAGCAACTAGTAGTGTTGAACTTAGGTTTTGAAGGATTGAGAACACATTGCTATTGGTGGTTCAATCTCAAGTAGCACAGTAGTGTTGGTGGTTTACTCCGAGGTAACACAACATAGTGGTGGTGGTTACAAAAACCTATGTAGATGTCGTAATTAAGGTTTTTATTTGAGGATAATTTAATAGACTAAAGCAAAAGTTTTATGTTTTTAGGGATAGATATGCTCTAGAACCTAATGAGACCAAAATGAAGCTTTTAATTTTCCCATACTTTGAGTAGTTCTTGAAAGAGAGTGAAGGTTTCAACCAACTATATATAGAGAGAAATGACTATCGACTGATTTAGAGCAATTTCTGTTTCAATTCTCATATGTTTTAAGTTCGGTAAGTCTCCTATTTATAGCCATGGTGAAGAATAATGGATAAAACTTGAATTTGCCACAAATGAGTTTGATTGAAGCATTAAAATTATCTATTATATAATGTCCTTGATCCATGTCAAATGACTAACCTAAGGATATTAATTGTGTTTTCACTTAGATAAACGTATTTTTCACCTCTAGATTAATCAAATTATGATAAGAAATGGGTGGTCGGGAAGAAAGAAAAGATAAAAATGTGATAAAGTTTCATGCAACAATCTAACATTTGTTGTCAAATTGTAGAAGATGATTACAATATAGGATACATCTTCTGTTGTAGAGTAAAAAAAAAAAAAAAATGGCTTACGTGGCCTAAAGCGAAATTTAAACATAAGTTGCCTATGTTGTGCTAGTATATTCTTACTCTTAACCAACGATTTAGTTTTTGGTTAAGATTAGCTTTACTTATATTTAAGCTTTGATTCTTGGGCCAATTGTATTTTATATTGAAAATCGACCCAAACCACTGTATGCATTAAATGAATCTAGTATGTATATGGTGAAAATAAATTTTCACAATTGAATTTATTTAACACAATCTTGAGCTTTAGTTTGCTCATGGTCTAAATTTTATTAAAATTGATTTTTGTATAAAACGAGCAATTCAAATCCAAATGAAGTATTGTTTAGCACTACAATTTGCTTAAATTGATCTTAGTTTATATGTTTATGAACAAGTAAGCTATACCAAGTCCGAAATATCTAATTTTTAATGAAAATGAGTATTTTTTATTGAAAACTCAAAAATTGTTAATCGCATGTGTGTTTCAACTTTGAAAATTGTCTTTAGCCATAGAAACTTACTTTTCATCTCAAAACACTATTTTTCACTGTCAAAAGATATTTTCTCTTATCTTTTGAATTTTTTAAATTTTTATTTTCTTTTTTTCTTTATTTTTTATTTCAGGGTTATTTCCACTATATATATTTTGTGTCCTTTTATTTATTTTTCTCTTGTATTTTTTCACTAAATAACTATTCTAAAGATATAAAAGATAAAGTTTCCTTACCCACCAATCAGAAACTCTATAAATCATCCAAAATAACATATAACCGGTTAACAACTTGCAACAATGCATAAATAACAATTTGAACTATGATCATAGATTTTTTTTTTCTTTGAAAAATAACAAATATGAGTATGATTTCATTTAGAAGCAATATAGTTTGTATTTTGATGAACATGCAACATGGAAAAAGAAGTTCACGTAGAAAGGTACTTTTAATATAAATCATTCTTTCTATTTTCTAATACAAATAGAAAAATTCTAACATAAAAACAATTTTCATTTTCCAAGAAGATTATACTATTTATGTAATAACTAAAAATCACTACTCTTGCTAGAGAAAGAAAAATCGAGTTTCAAAAGATCACAATTTTATCATAGACATAAAACCCTTTAATATGAATTATACATGACTAAACCATAAGTTAAAAATCTTAAACAACTAAATCTAATGTCGCCTATTTTACTTTTTTTTCTTTTCATTATTCCTCTTTTTTCTTTCCTTTGTGCTAACTGCTAAATAGTAAGATCAACAAACTTGAAATAATGGAGGCAAAAAACATTATTTTTTCTTTCACGGATTTTGTTACAGGTTTCACAGGTTTTGCATATAAAAAACTTATAACATCACTTATAAGTTACTTTTTGGATATCATATAAAATTAAAATTCAAAGGAAGAAAGGTAAAATTTATAAGTTTCATAATGATACCTTATAAATATTACATGATATAGGTTCCAAGATGGCTCTAGGTTATAAGATGATAGGTTTCAGTTCTAAAATTTGAGAATCTATATTGATAGGGTATGATATGAGTAAAGCCTTATACCTTACCTCTTCCATATCTACTCACCCATCTATAAGTCTTACAACTAGAAGTTTGGATTCGACACGTAAAATTTAGGACAATCGAATAAAGTATCTAATTAAGCCTAAATTATACGATAAAGTTAGGAGTATTAGTAAAAATAATTCCATAATTTTAAATTTAGAAAAATAAGTAATAAAATAATTAAATATCATAAAATTAAATAATAAGCATATTACTCGTTATTTATCGGAAATGCGTAAAAACGAGTTTCAATAACTAATGAATTACCAAAGATAAATTATATGTACACTAAAAATTATAGAATAACATAAAAAATATTTATAAATACTTACTTATACTCCATATGTATTTACATAAAAGTAAAAATATCTAAAATTACTTAAAATGCCTGAAATAAGCTAAGATAATACTAAATAATTAAAGAAAATTATAAACATGTAAAAGAAAAATCAAGAAAAATAGGAAATAGTTTGGATTTGTCTAGAATAAGTCATGGCATGTTGGGGTTAGAAGAACAAAAATTAACCAATCAAATTAAGGTAATTAGAAAGCCAAAAAAGAAGAGATAAGAGCCAAATATCGGTCCAAAAATTAAAGAAAAATATCAATCAACTCTATAAATACCTCAACCTTCAAATTGAGCTCATTTGGTTAATTATCAATAAAAAAAAATTGGAAAGAAATTAGAAAGTGAGAGTTTATTATATTTAGAAAAAATTAAAAAAATTATGTGTAATTAAGGCTTGTGAAGCAAACGTACGACTAACAGTCGCCTAGAATTGAACCACCACCACCACCAATACACACTATCCCTACCACCTAGCTTTGTCAACACCCTTAAGACTACCATTAGTGGCTAGAAGTCCATCAGACAAGTGAGTCCGATTCCTAACTTGATTTTATTTAATTTTGTAAAAACATTAAATATATTTAAAAAATTATGAAATTTAGTATTCTAAAGTTTTTGTGTATGTAGATTTAGGTTGACAAATTTAAATTTAAAAATGCATAGGAAATCCCATAAACTCGAGTTTACTTCAATTTAGAAATGAATAGCTTTACAAGTGTAGTTTTGAGCTCAATTTTTTTGTGTTGATTATTTAGAGGATGTAGAACAGTACTACGAAGAGATTTTATAGAAATGAATTTTTGAAATTTCTAAATAATTTTTAAGCTTAAAATAATGTATAAAATGGTTGATTTTGGGCTAATTTAGTAATTAAATAGATAATTACTAATTTAGTGTGTAATTCAGTGTTTAAGGATGTTAATATCTTATGTAGTATGATATTTGTAGCAATTAGGGTGTTAGATATAATTATTATGTGTATTATGTAGTAAAAATATGTAAATTAATAATATGTGAAATTGAAAATATAATAAATAGAAAATATTAGGCTAAAATTATTAATATAATAATATTAATATATAATAAATTTGGTAGAAAACTTAAATTTAGATAATTATATGAAAAATATAAAATTTTCTTACATTAGAAGTAAATTCGGTAGTTAAATTAGGATTAGAATGTACCGCACGAACTAGAATATTAATTAAGAACTAAAAGTGATATTTATGATACTCGAGTATAATATGATTAATTTCACATCATGGTTCAAAATGAGATCCTAAGATTTACATTTAACACCCGTAGTTAAAACTGAATTAGAACAGGATTCGAAAACCGATTTCGAAACTAATCTAGAATAGATCAGAAATAAATAATATATATATGAAAAATTAAGTTAAATCATAATCTAAAGTTTATATATTATAAGGATATAAATACTAAAAGAGTACTTATATTATGGGAAATGCAGAGATAGGTGACTTACAATAAGTCGAGTGAGCTAACTGAGGACTTTAAGTAAGTGGGGTTCAACACTTCATTGTATTTTGGAATACTATATTAAAGTACTTAAAGGCTTAGGGTTGTATATGATTATACTTGTATGTAGTTATACGTGCGTGTGCTTGTAAATTTTTTATTACTTGCTGAAAATTTATGTTGTGTCGGATGGTTTGTTGTGAATTGAGTATTGTGAGATTATTTGATCACCTTAAACTGAACTTAATTATAAATGACCTAAATACCTCAATTAGACATACATTGCAACCCTTTAAGAGATATTTAGGATTCTCCAACAAAATATCGATACCTTCGAAAAAGATAGTGTTAGATAGCATGATAGTCCTTTTTTCATCCTTAGCTAAACTAAATGATAGGAGAAGAGGTCACAAGAAGGATGAGAGCAATGTTTCGAAGGATAGTCATGGGAAGAGCGATGTCTCCATTGCACAAATCTAGGTTTGATTTTAAGTTGTTGCATAAACATGAAAATTTCTCAACCTTAATCAAAGCGAGTGAAATTACACTGATTTCATAACAAACCGAATCATGTTATGTGATGGCATTTGCATTTGCATGTTGCATTGCATTGCATTTAATTAATTGCTTGAAAACCCTGCTTGTATTTGTTATATATTCTTAAGTCTTCATCCCGACTTACTGAGCTGTTGGTTGCTCATACCCTTATAGATTTTCTTGCAAATGCTAATTGATATGCTACACTATAACTATCCTGTAGTCAATATCTTTTTGAAATCCTAACCTATGGAGGAGTAAGGATCAAGTTGGTTAATAAAATCGAGTCTTTTAGAGTTTTATTACGAACTCTTAAGTTTTTGAACCGATTATGTAATATGTTACTTATCAAACTATATTAGCATATGGATATTTCTTGAAAATGTAGGACAGTATGAGTATCTTTATGTAAAATAACTTAAAGTTTTAGTTATATATATAAATTATATCTTTAATTATAAATGACTGTTTGTTTCAAAACGAAGAGTCGTTAACACCTTGTATAAATTACATGTATAATAGGGACTGTGAGGTTAATTATTATCATAAGTTAGTTTATACGGTGAGATTGTTGCGATTTCGCCATTTCAGAGCGTAACACCGTCCCTTGCTAAAGCCACTCTCCTCAACAAGTTGTCCTTTTTGCCATAGCAATTTATACCCATGGCTTCACAAAAGTATCCAACATTTCTAAACTCTTGATAATTAAATTCTTTCTATCATTCTGCTAAAAAATAAATAAAGAAAACAAAAGAAAAAAAAAACTCTTTTTATTACTAATTCAAATAATTAACCTAAGATACCATATCATAGATTACTTGATGATACACACATTTAGAGCAAACCACTCAAGAACTGATCATTAGTGAAAAAAGGATAATCGATTTTTGAACTTATACAAACATGGCCTCAGGCCTCCTGCATAGCAATTGAAAGACTTTTGAACTTGTACAAATCCTTAGCCTTCTATTTTTGCCTATGTAGTTTGGCTAACATTTGTGTCAGTAGCCCCCCTTTCTTTCGCATCTGAAAATAAATAATGACATCAAAATTAGTTCTCTTGAAATTATAGGTTTAAATCTTAATAAATTCACCCGACTAGGAAGAAACCTTGCTGCATCAAACGGAATCAGACTTATCACTTAATGGGTGGGACTTCAAGTGGAAAAACAATAAAAGAATTACCCGTAAACTGTTCGCAAGTGCATTTATTTTGCTTTCTGTAGGAGTTGATTTTCTTGTCTTCTTCTTCTTCTTCTTCTTATGTTTCTTGGCTTGGAAATTTGTCCAAGAGTTCAAGAACTTTGGAAGGAAAATTTTGAAACTTCCAAAACAAGATGGAAATCTTCCATACTCAGTCCTTTGATGGACATTTTTATCCTATCAGATTAGCAGGTGAAGAGAGGAAAAAAAAATAAAAAATTAGCAGTTGAACTCTCCTAAGAACTTTGACATTTATATTCACCAAAAAAAAAAAAACAACAAAGAAAAAGAACTTTGACCTATTTATAGATAAATTAAATGAATAGAGACGTAGATCGAATAAAAGGGGGGGAAAAGAAAAAACAATTGTAAAATATTAATTATTTTAAGGCATAAATTCATATTTTTTACAATAAGTGGTGGTTGATAACGGTGGACCCACTAATTTGCCGACTAACTGTAAAGTAAAAATCTATATAGAAATAACAGATATAAATTAGTAAATTTTGTTGTTACGTTCCGTTATGTTTCTCATAGTGATAATGTATATCATCCATTTTCGCCACATATAATACTAAAATATATATAATACTAAATTATAAGTCACATATTTATGGGCACCGATTAAATTGTTACTTGTGATATGGGTTGGCTGTTATTTCCGGGACCAGCCGGTAGGACTAGTCGAGCGGAGTCGCGAAGTTGCCGAGAGTAATGAAGAAGCTCCGCCCTTCGGTTGTATCCTTTTCCGTGGATATAATCATTCCCTTGAAGCTGCTGGTGGCGGTGACGGTGGCGGCGGAAGTAGAGATGATTATATGAAGGCAGAATCCTATGCCTCGGCTTCTCAACATAAACTGTAATGAAAACTGCCCTCCCTCTACAACGAATTGCCTGATAATTATCAAACAATCAAATATTAATTCATTTAAAATAAAAAATATATATATATTAGATAGAAATAGAGATCACTCACCATTCATACTTTGGTTAATGTTTGATTTTATATGTTTTTGGTACAAATATTGTTTGGGTGCAAAATTTGTGAATATTCATATACTCGCGGGAGATATATAAAGATGACAAAATGAAAAGGGACAACGTAATTCTTTGGTTGAATCGAAACAAATTGAGTTATACGACATTATTAATGTGGTCTTGGCAAGTAATCAACTTAATCAGATGTAGCATGCAATTTAAAATTACGGTTGAAAGGTATCTTAAGTCGTCCAAATAGCATGGTAGACAACAATGCAAGAGAAGCAAAAACTCAGTCCATGTAGGGTAGCAAACATTATGCAAATGGTAAAATTAATGTGCTAATCAATTTATAAGAATAGGAAAAAAATTAATACAATGATATATTCCCCCATAATTATGGAGTAGAACAAAAAATTAGAAGATTAAATAGTATAGATAAGATATTTATATCTTAAATAAAATTTATTAATTTATAAATATAAAAATTTTGGAGTAGAGTTGAACCAATCAAGTAAAATATAGGGCTAGCAACTCAGGACACACCCTATGAACCTAAACACAACACGATTATAAACGAGTTTGTGTATAAAAAAAAATTAACACAAGATACAAATAATTTAAATTAGTCAAGTACAATAAAATCTATGTCCAAATTCAAGTTCAACCCTTATAACATGATTATGGACCCTCTTTTAAACAACTCCTATAAATAGGTTTGACTTAGGGATGGGCCTAAATCGACCCAAAATCAACCGGCTATAGCTCAAGAAAACCTTGTACAGTACCCAACCCTCTTAAGGTAGGTTCTAGGCCAATTCAAGTGGCCAATAGTTCATGGAGGCCCTTAAATCAGTTCAATAGTTTTTTTCCTAACATATACTCAATAATATGTAATATGTACATATTATAATTTATATAGTATACTATATAATATATATTATGTAGTATGTATATATAATATACTATATGATACACATTATGTAATAGAGTCAATGTTACGGTTTACACCTCAATTTTACTATTTTTTGTAATTATATACTTAAAGTTTAAATTTATCTAATTATATACTAAATTGAAGATTTAGTTGTCATCATCTATACCTTAGTTAACTCTATTTCACATCGTTAGTTCAATCAGCATGATAAGTTGATGAGGTAACTACTTATGGCCTTAGGGGGGTTGTGTGACCCTCCGTAGGTGGCCATTGTCCAACTATTACAAAATAGTGGGTCTTGTAGGACCCACTGGCAGTCGTAAGTAGTCGCATACTGCCTTAAGTGGTCATACGACCCTCCAAAAGCTTTGGACAACTTTCCAATTAGCTTATCATACTAAATAGATTATAGTTATGGATAGGATTAATTAAGATATAGACAGCGATAACTAAATTTTTAATTAAACGCATAATTAGAGAAGTTAAAAATTTCATGTGTATAATTGCAAAAAAGGGTAAATTAAAATATAAACTGTAATATTACCCCTAATATAATATGTACATATATAAATATATCCTATTATGTATGAATATTGTACTATGCACGTATTACTAATGTGTTTATATACTATACATATTTTACATTTATATGTTAATACCCTATATTTAAATTGCAAAAAACAAAAAAAAAAAAATGGAACTCTAGTTCATGCTTGCCTATTTAGGTAGGTTGGTAGGATTAAACTACCTAAACCTACATAAACCAACGAGTCATAGGTCAGTTTAGGCCCTTTTTACTTGAAGCGGTTCACAATTTGGAACCAACTTTTTTCTAAGTCTACTTCTTGATTCAACTTGTGAATAAGTCTAATGCTAAATAAATAACAAATATTTTGATTTTTTTTTTCTATTAATATACGTGTGCTTGTTAAGACCTCACATTGTTTTGGTATATGATAATTAACTAGTTAAAGCTTACCTTATGCATGAATTTTTCTTTAAAGAATTATATTAATGAAGAAAAGATTTTTCATTATAAAATTATCATAATTAAAACATAAGTGATGTAATTTCTAAATAATTATAAATGTGGTGCTAATATTATTACTTAATTACATAAATATATATTACATATTGTAGTTTTATATGGCTATTAATTGTATTTCTATTATTATAAGAAATTATATGCTTTTTGGAATAAAGTATAAGCTTTTAATTTCCAGAGTGCAATATAATCTACCAAAGTTGTGTCATTTCTATTAAGTTGTATAAAGGTTATGGTGATAGCAAATATCACTAGTATGATCATTGGTTGAACTCCTAGTAGTGTGATGGCCACTGATGTTGGTAGACCTAGAGATTAAAAAAGAAAGAACTCTTTGGCATGGCTAATGAAGGCCCTGCAACACTTAAGTTAGCAAGGATAGTAGTTTGGAGTTAATCCAAGAGAGTGTAATAGAGGACCAATCAAAAAGAGTTCAAAAGTGATCCTTTTCCCTATAGTCTTACCTCTTATTTATAGGTAAGGAAGTTAACTTACTTGGCTACGTGACATGAGGGGATTGGCTTGGGTACAATCTAAGGTGAGGACACTATCAGTATGAGAAAGGACACATACCTTTTTATTGATTTGTAAGACTTGGGAAGGGAGCTTGTTACATTAGCGTAGATAGTCACCATAGCTTGCTAACTAAACCTCTAAGTCATATGTCAAGGTGTCACATAGCATTCAATGAGGAGAGAAAGAGAGACAAAGGAAGAGAAGCTTGGCTTTGCTAAGCTATGTACCTTTGAAGGGCACTTTGGGCAGGGGCATGCCTCTTCCGAGTGGTTTGATGGCATAACGTCAAATTTTTGCTAGATTTCTGAAGTGGTCGAAGCTTAAGTTAAGAGTGCTCGAGGCTTTAGGTTTTCTTGAGGGACTTCGAAGCCCTTTGGCTATCCAAGTCTAAGAGGAGCTTAGGAGATGGTGAGCACTATGAGTGTTGTGAGCCTTGTAACTGTAAGATCAAACTTAGTATGTAAAGTTTAGGACGATCGGTTAAAGGATACAATCGACCATAAATTATAAAACAAAGCTAGAAATATTAATAAAAGTGATCCTATAAGTTTAAATTCAAGGAAATAAGTAATATAATAATATAATACTATAATATTAAATTTTAAGTATATCACTGATTATATATACACTAAAAATCATAGAATAACATAAATGATATTTAAAAGTATTCACTTGTACTCCATATGTTTTTACGTATATGTGAAAATACGCGAAATTACCTAGAATACTAAAAAAATGCTAAGTAATTAAGGAAAACTATTAAAAATAAAGGAAAAATAAGAAAAAAAATTCAAAGAAGTGGGGAATGATCTAGATTTGAGTCGTGGTAGGTCAGGGAGGAAAGAAAAAAGTCTAACTAATTAAATTAACCTACTTAGAAAGACAATTTGAAAGTAGATAAAGTAATTGTTAAGTCAAATTAATGTACCAAAATTCCTTAAGTGCTCTATAAATAGCCTTTTTTTTTTTTTCAAAAGCTCATTTGGGCAGTTTGTAGAATAGGAAAAATAGAGAGAACCAAAATAAGAGTGAAGAAAGGCTTTTTCAAAAAAATTACAAAAAACTGTATAGTAGGGATAGTTAGACCGAACCTACGAACCACCATCAATTGGAATCGAATTGCTACTGCTGCCGCTGCCACCATTCCCATCGCCTGGATTGATGACACCCATTAGACCACTGCTGGTGATCAAAAGTTCAACAATTAGGTGAGTCCAAAATTCAGCCTGATTTTATGTAATTTATTAAAATTATTACTTTTATCTAGAAAATTATGAATTTGTTATTTTGATGTTATATTGTATGTAGATTTAAGAAAAAATATTGGTTAGATTTAATTATATTTGAAAATATAAGGTGTTTAAGAAACCGTACAAAACCATACATGTTTTAATTTAGAATTAAATAGTCTTAGGAGTATAGTTTTGAGCTCAATTTTTTTTTTTTTTTGTAGACTACTTAAGTGATATAGAATAGTGCTATGAAGCTTTTTCTTAGAAATTAATTTTTAAAAATTTTAAGTGATTTTTAGGCCCTTAAAATATGTATATAATTAAGGATTTTAGGGTTTAATTAATGATTAATTGAATAATTACTGATTAGTATATAATTGGGGATTTTAAGATATTCATATCTAATGTGGTATGATAATTGTGGTATTTAGGGTGTTAGATGTGATTATTAGGGGTATTATGTAGTAAATATAGATAATTTAAATAATATGTAAAATTAGAATTATGGTAAATATAAAATATTAGGTTAAAATGGATAATATAGTAATAATATTAATGTGTATTAAATCTTGTAAAAAACTTAAATTTATGTAATTATACGAAAAATATAAAATTTTCTCATATCGAGAGTAAATTCGATACACTAATGAGGATTATAATATACCGAGTATATTAAAATACTGATTTAGGACTAAAAGTGATACTTATGATACTTAACTCTGATGTGAATAATTTCACATTAGGGTTCGAAATGTATAATACTCATAAATTATAAATTGAAATTGATTTAGAACCTAAATCAGAATTAGATTCGAAAACCAAATCCTAAACTAACATAGAATGAATCGATAATAAATAATAGATATACATGAAGAATTGAGCTAAATCATAACCTAGAGTATAGATATATATACATTAAGATATATACATCAAGATATATATATATATATATATATAGATAAATACTAAAAACGTATTTATATTATATATTATAGAACACGGAAATGAGTTGACCTGAACCAGGGATACTAAGTAAGTTAGGATTAGTACTTCATCGTATTTTGGAGTATTATTTTAAAGTACTCGGAGACTTAGAATTGTATTTTATTATGTTTGTAAGTCGTTATATATGCATGTGCTTAGGTATCTGATTTCATGCAATATTCTGTGTTATGTTTGGTGATTGATGCGAATGGAATGGTGTAAAATTATTTGATCACCTTAACTCATACTTAATCATAACCAACCTAAATACTCTAATTAGACATGTATTGCAAACCTTTAGGGGACCATTAAGATTTTCCAACCAAACACCGACACCTTCGAAAAAGATAGTGTTAGATAGTATAATGGTTTTTTTCTCATCCTTAACCGAACTAAGTGATAGGAGAGGAGGTCGTAGTGAGGATGAAAGTATTGGTTCGAAGGATAGTCTTGGGGGAAGCGATGTCTCCATTACATAAACCTGAGTTTGGTTGTGAGTTGTTGTATAAACACAAAAACTTCTCAATCAAGATTAAAGCTGGTGAAATTACTCTGATTTCATAATAGATCGGATCACGTTGTGTAATGGCACTTGCTTATTGCATTGTATATAATTAATTGCTTAATAACCCTATTTGTGTTTGTTATACTTTCATAGGTCTCTAACCTAACTTACTAAGCTATGATTATTCATACCTATATAGATTCTTTTTCAGGTTTTGACTTCTGACTTTTGACTTCTGACCTCTAACTTCTTACTATTATGTCGCGATACAATTATCCCAAGGTTAGTTCTTTTTTGAACCTATGGAGAGTAAGGATCAAATAGTTATACGATCAAGTTTTTTTTTTTTTTTTATGTCTTGATAGTACTTTTAGGTTTATGAACTAATGTATGAGATTAAGTTAGCCAACTACTATAGTATGTGTAATTTCCTACGATTTTAAGACAATATAGATGTAATTATATATATATGAATGATAGTTCTAACTTTTTATATAAATTTTAGCTTAAACTTTAATTGAACTATTTACTTCAAAGCGGGAAGTCATGGACACGTGATATAAATTATATCTGTGGTAAGGATTGTGATGTCGGTTACTATCATAGGTTGGTTTATACAGCAAAATTGTTGCGACTCTACAACTTTAAGGTATAATAAGCACCCAAGGGGATGACTTATGCTCCCCCCTATACCTTAGGCATAGTAGGCGATGTTGGCATGCTTCTCCAAAAAGGTTTGTATACTTAGTGAGAAAACCATTCAACAGGGGTAAGAGAGGCATCGGGGGGTATCAATTGTGTCTAGTGATGGGCTTGGGCCTTTAGAGCCTCCAATTGAAAGGCAACCCTCAATAGATTGCAACTATTTTTTTTTTTTTTTGGGTTAGGGGGTTAGGTGTAAAGGAGGGGAAAGAGGGGGAATTTACAAGTTACAAGTCCTTTCATAAGTATTATAATTTGCATGAAGGATATATGTCTTAATACACAATTAAAATACAATAATTTGTTAATGATAAAGAAAAATATGTTAGTAATGAAATGGTATCGGTAAAAAGAGTGGAAAATTATAAATGGCTAAAAAAGTATTTTCAATGAAGAATAGAAAATTTTATTATAATAAAAATGCATAAGTAACTGTAAAGGGTTGAAAATTTATTATATCATTATATTGGGCCAAACTTACTATTAACCTAGCTTGACTCTTTGGGATAGGTGATAGGACCTAGAGAGTCCCGTCCATAATTGGGATAGTTCAGGGAAAATTGGCTCACTAAGCTCAGAACAAAGACTGTTGGACCAATCCGTCTGCCTCTAAACTTTCTTAGGTAGACTCATGCACCATGAGAAAAGTTATTGGCCTTTAGCCTTAAGCCTTTGCAAGCTCATTTTAGATAATTATGGAATAAGTAAAATTCCATTTTGTTCATTTATCACCAAGATGATCCAACGGATGTCATCAAGCTCAATAACCTATGAATACTTAGTCATTCCTCCTCATTTAACATAACTCTAAAGATTAGAGAAACAATATTTCACTGTGAAACCTTTACTTTATAAGATTAAATAGTATTCGAGTAAAGAATGATCTCAATTGCTCAAAAACTGTAAGATTAATACATGGGTTCTTTAGGCCCTCTTGCCTGTTTCTTGTACATTTGAGACTCTTGAATTGCCTGTTCTTACTCCTTATCATTCTCTCTCTAATCACCCCATTGATTGTCAACTCTATATCATTACTCTAAAGCCACATGTAATGCAACACTCATGTGACTCATACGTGATCGTTCTAGTTGAAACCCTTTATCTATAGTAACAAAACAAAAATTATCAATACAAAAAATGTCTGACTAATAAAAGATACAATCGACACAACTAAATTTTGCTTATAGTATACTTATATTAGTGAAAATGAAGATTTTTCATTTAAATAAATGATCATGGTTAATGTATATATATTATTGTTATAAATATGATGTCAATATTATTGTTTTACTGTGCAAATATATATATATATATATATGTATATATTACTTATCGTAGTTTTATTACAACTTTTGAATTGATAAATGGGTTCGACCCGAGTACGAAACATGTTTGTTAGAAGGATCGAATTACAAGTTTAGGTTTTCATACATAATTAATAAATAAATTTTATTATAGGTTGAGTTTTTAAGACACAAATCAATTTAAACACGAACACAAGATATCACGGGTTAAAAGTTAGATTTGCAAAAAAAAAAAAGAATGGGTTTTGCTTTGCTTAAGGAACTTCCTTAGCCTTTGACAGTATGGGAAGCATCCAATCGAAGTCTCGGGTAGTGATGCATGTATGGCATAGTGGTGATGGTTCTTGAAAGCTCAATTGTCCATGAAGTGGATTTTCGATCAAAGGGTATTTCTAAGTGAAATTCGACTTAAGTTTGGGTTTTGTGGATATAGAGGTGATTTATAATCTAAAGCGGGCAATAGTGAGGTTCGAGTGTCACTACAAATAAAGAATTTCAAAAGAGAGTGTGTAATGGGTTATTGGTATAACCTAGAGACAGAGAGAGCTCTCTATCAAACTATTTCGAGTAACTTTTGCTTCGATTCTTGTTGTTTCTAAGTTCAATGAAATGTCCTATTTACAGTCGTGGCCATGGATTGTTGGATAGAGTTCAAATTAGCCATAGATAGGGTTCAATTAAATATGAGTTTTATCTTGAATCTTTGATTTGTCAATGATTTTTTATGCAATCTTTATAGGTTTAATGTAATCCTGCCGTAGGTTAGAGTCGATTAGATAAACTTAGCGAAACTATCATTTCAAAAAGAAGATGAACAGGCGGATGCATCGTACTCGCTTACCAAACTCCCACATGCCAAGTGCATGTGATTCAAGCACTTGATTGGGGGGAATTGCATTTCACCGGGCATGGGATTGAAAACTTAGCCTTCTCTTTCTCATCTACACCCCTAACCATACGATATTGCTCACTCTCTAAATTTTTTTGTGCACAAATATTGCATATGGGGCATTGCCAATTATTTGGACTGGTTTAGCCCAAAATGGATTTTGGACGAATAATCGGCCTAGGCCAAGGTTCTTGAACAACTGATATTTTCAAATCAAGATTATAGATTTCCTTATAAATTGTTTGATTTAGACGAGAAAACAAAAGTTTAGTATTCAGTTCCGTCACTTCGAATCAAATTGCTCCCGTATAATATTTTGTAAATATATGATTAAACCGAGTTAAAAAGTTTCCAATTCTCCTAACGTGACTGGGGAAATATAGCCGATTCATATTCTTTCGCAACTTTTAATTATGTTAGTCTTCACGGAGATAGCTTGAGTTTCATATATTGTAATGAAGATATCATATCTTCTAGATATTGCGAAGAAGGCTAATCTAGAAGTGTAATGCTATGATCTGAATTATAATTATACGTAAGACAACACACTTTAATCTTACGTAACTTTAGATAGCACGGTTTGATCTATAAATGTAATATGAGCAGGAAAGACTCACTATATATATAGAAATGGGTAGATCTTCCGTTGATTCTTTGCTTTGAAAATGGCACATGTAAATGGGCCTCGTCCTTTCATAAGTCGGTGCAAGCGGTTCAACCTATCGTCATCATGCACATGAGTAAGCAACTAAAGTGCTACTTAGAAAGCTACAGCCTACAAGCAACGGAACTTTCCAAACAACCTGCTCATCAAAACGGTTGGGAGGAAGCTAAAATTTCACTAATTGGAACAAATTGACTAGCTACTCTTGGAGCTTATTGAGGTATCTTCTTGCCAAGTAGCTTGCCATTGTTTGTCATAAAAAGGTTGTTTCCTCAATAAGCCTCCTTAGTGTTTCTACATCCTCGTTTTTCCTAACCAAAAGAACACCTGCTACAGCTACGAATAGCAAATTCTTGCATGGGCAATTTCCCATTTGGTCGACAAGTCAGACGCCTGTTAAAGCTATCAATAAGATAAGCCATGAAGATGCCTATCATTGCAGCACGACCTGCACAGAGACTGTAAAAACAGACATATTAAGGTTAGCTTGAGGTCAAAAGATAGGTAGATTCTCACGATGTGAATTACATAAGAGATTAGCAAGGCCTTATAGTCCAGTTGATGTAAATACTATTCTCTCTCAAGAATAAGACAAGTTCGAATACTCCTCTCCAATCATACAATATACAGTTCCCAAATAAAGGAGGAAAAAAAAAAAAAAAAAGAGGAATTAGATAAAGGAGATTATTAAAGAACTACTACCATTAAGCCCTTTGGCTTCTGGGAGGTGAAATCTCTTCATCCATGCCCACCATGGTACGATGGATGTGCCGAAAACAATAGGGTCATTGTTATTGGACGATTTGGGGTTGTTCTCCAGGCATTTGCCCCTCTTAACCTCTGAAGATCAATCCACAGAAGTAATCAGACAATCAATTTCCTTAAACTAATGAAACAATTTATGCATGAAAAGCAAAATGTATCTAAAACACAAAATTTACCAGCATCGATGACAACATCCCAGTCAGTCTCTCCATTTCTCTGAAATTGCTTCAAGTCTCAAGTACCATTAACCCATTTAGTATCCTCAAATGTATTAACCACCATTGGGATCTCTCCAACCGAATCCAGGAAAACAGACAAAGACCCATTGTCTTCCCTTGCTCCAGTATCACTAGATGCACATGAAGATACTATGAAGTTTTGAGTTCCGAGGAAATACGACCCTAAATGATTCCTGGGCCAAGTGCGACTTTGTGGGAAATATTATTGTTGAAGAAAACAAGGACATGAAAATTGTCATTTTGGGTTTTGAGCCAAGGTTTTAGTTAAGTTCATGAGTTTGTGCAACCAAAAACAACCATGTTGTGTCCGTAAATGTCAAAGTTTCTTTTTACTTTGTTGAAGTTAGGAATGAGGATGTAAATAGGTGGATCTTAATAGGGTAATTACACACTAAACTCTTTTAAAACTTTACAGAATATTATTAGATAGGGTTTAATATTTTATAAGCTTTTGTGACAGGTTCTCAAATATGATTAAAAACTTGTTCGGATTATGGGATAAGTTTTAAGATTTAAGAAAAACAATAAAAATATATATTAATAATATAATATTAACTAAATAAAAAATAAAGTCACTAAAATATTTATCACTATCCTACATCCCTAACCCTATATTCTTTTCTGATCTCCATCTATCTCCTTTGTCCCAACGTATCTATTCTCTTCTCATTCATGTTTTGGTGTTTTATAAATATATTATAGGTGAAATATGATATGTTCTTGTAGCTTCTCTTCTAATATGTCTTCATTGTGTTACTCATATTTTATAATTATAAATTATGTAAATCAATTTTTCATATAATGAATAATGAAGTAAAAAATAGTTCCTTAGAAAAAAAATTAAAATAAAAATAAACTGATTTCATGAGTCAAAAAATAAGTATCTCATTAAAGTAACAAAATGAGTTCTAAGTATAATGTTAAAAACCCTATAAGGTTGTGGAAGGAAACTAAGAACCATAGCAAAATAGGTTTTGGATTCTTATGATTATCTCGTTTAGATCTCTATTTAGGAACTAGGAAGAAAGGAAGTGTTTAAGGTTTCTATTATATGTCAAGGTGGAGGAAAAGTACAATGGATAAAGATATTCACTTGTGTACTATTGGTTGACTTAAACGTTGGAGGAGAAGTATTGAAATCGGATAAAAGTTGTTGGATATTTGGATATATTATGGGTTTTTTCTTTTTCTTTTTTTTTTAGGGTGGGGGAGGGAACAATGAGATTGTTTTGAATGGAAAAACAATTTTGAGTTTATGATTTAGATTTTCTCTTATTCGTAGCATGCATTTTTAAAGTATATTAATTTCTCGATTATTATTCAAAGAAGATTAATGCATTCAGTTATATCTTTTTGTAAGTTCATTTTCTATTAATTTCTAAGGTTTGCACGCCGTTAAAAAAGAAATATAGATCAAAATTGATGTTTTTCAATATGTTCAAAGAGAACAAGAGGGTGCATATTTGGGAACTTTTTTTTTTTTACTCTCTAAAACCAAGTGTATTAATTTATGAGATAATACTCATCATGGATAAAATTTACTAGGCCTGTAAAATGAGTTCAAACTTGTTGCAATCTTATTTCTCGGATTTAAATCCCTTAAGTGTGTGGTCAATCGATGATTGAATGAAATCGATGTTTGCATTTTAAATGCGTATTGCAAGAATATTACCTTTCATTTTCCTTGTAATAGCTTCTAGTTAAAATGGCCATATGGGCCAAACTAACATGAGATCGAAATTTACCCACTCAATATTGATGGAAAATTATACCAATGGATATCGATATTTAGGGATAAGATAACCTACTAACAAATTTAAATATATGAGTAACGTTTTAAAAACTCGGTTAAATAAGGAATTCCATCAATACGTTGTAGCAACACAAGTTGATCTGACGACTAACATGGTATGTTTTTTATATGTGGTCAACATTTGGCACTAACATAGTCTTTCTATTACAAATAAAATAGAAAAAAGGAAAAAAAATTAAATAAAATTATTCAAAAAAGAAAAGAAACAAAAGATTAAATAAAAGTATAATAATAAGAAAAATCTAAAAATAAAATAAGGAACACACAAAAAAAATTAAATAAAATGCCAAAAAAATGAATATAAAAAAGAAAGCATGTTAAAAATAAAAAATAAAAAAACAGCTACCTTAAGGCTAAGGAGGCTACGTTCTTGTAATGGGTCACTACAAACTTGTAAAAGCAAGTTATATAACCCTTGATAACCTTTATAGGGTGATGGGCTGCCACGTACCATCAAAATTTTAAAAAATTTAAAAAGAAAAGAATCACCTATCAATGACATAACCTATCTTTAAAATTGGGTCATAATCTACTACACCATTTTGGCCTTGAGGTATTTGGATTTTTTTAAATATATATTTATTAGCATTTTTTTCTATTTTTTTGTTTATGTTTTAGTTTTTTAACTTTTATACTATTATATTTTCTATGCTCTTTCTTTTCTTATTTTTTACATGTTTTAATTATTTTTCATAATTCTATTTACTTCTTTTGCTTTTTTCCATTTCATTTATAATGAAATTGTCACATTAACATTATGTCAGCACCAATCATTAAATAACATGCCACATTAGCACAATTTAATGGTGTTATAATAGTGGGTTGATAAAATCCTTTATGTAACAAAATCCTTTGCCATTTGTAAACAATTGAAATTTTGATACACTGTATGAACTTCTCTCTAAATGTTGATCCCTTCTGATATAATTTTCCATGATAATAATGATACATTTGTTTCAAAAATATAGTAGAGGCATTAAAGTACCCTTATTTCCATGTTAAATTGGCAAATTAATAGGTTGACAATGGAAATGGACAAGTATATAATAACATAACTTTTACACATGATAGAGCTCCCAAACCAACAACCTAGTAAACTACTAAACCACTACCATGATAAGTCGCTATAGTAAGTATAAAAGTGGATCACTAGTGCCAACCAAGATGCAAATGCAAAACAAAAGTTAGCTACTTCTGCAACTCACATGAGGTGCACTTAGGCTATGACTTAATACACATGGTGGTGCAACATTATAATTATGATGGATTTCAATCGAGGTAGATGTATGTATACAAAGGTCAATGGCTACTGGTGATAGAGAAATGACTATAGTGGTAATAATAGAGGAAGGGATAACCATCAGAATTGTTGATAAAATAGAAAAGTAATGCTTATTCCATAAACTTGCCAAGGAATGAGTGCTCTACGAAAAACTGGAATTTTCATTTCTTCATTTAAATATCATAGAAAGTAAAATGAGTGGATTGGAATGAGAACGCCAATCCTTCCAACTGAACATGCTATATAAGATTTTTATATACATTGGGTCATGAGAATCTTCAGTTAGATCCATTATTTACGCATTAGGACCAGGAGAAAACCATTCAAAGTAGTTATAAGGTTAACCGAAGTCAAAGAGAGAGTAACAAAGATAGTTAACCACTAAATGAGGTAGTCGATAGGCTAAGGTAATCAATAGGGTGATCGGTCAAACTAGCTAAGTTTTTCAAGTTTCTTGCTTTAGTATTCCTATTTAGTTTCCATCTGTAGTTTCTTACTTTATTGTTTCTTTATATGGTGAATTAGGTTAAGTATGTAAAGTAACTTAATTGAAACTTTTGAATTTGTCATTTCACAATAGTTTTGGTAAGTTTTCTCCTTATTATATGTAAATTTCCCCATTTTAGGCCTCAACATGCCTTCTTGGCCTATAGGGCCTCATCCTAGCTCCTTCACTAAGACAAAAGACCCTTAAAGGATATAGGTTCACACAACTTACTTCACCAGCTCTGCAAAGGCCTATAAAAGCACAACACAAAAGGAAATATTCCCTTCCACTTGTTATAATTTGAACCATCCATATACTACTTGTATACTACTTCAAGAACATAATTAAGCAAAGGAGATCTATCATCTACTTATCCTAATCTTGAGGGAACAAGCACCATCAAGGCTGTCTCAATGTAAAGATCTTAGAATTCATCTCTAGTTCATATAACCACCTGAATGCCTCCATAGAAAAGGATCGGCCCGCCTAACACCCAATCAATCACTTATAACCTAAATCCCCATATTGACTCTGGTGCACTCTTGATCGCTGCTCAAAATACATAATTTTTCCCAACTTTAAAACCCCCATTTGTGCATAAAATTAGCAAAAACTTGTTAATTTTACATAAAATTAGAGTTTATGCACAAAATGGATCAACTTGCGTAAAATTATAAAAAATGCATGAAAATAAAATAATTTTAGAAGAATTTGATTGACTTTATATCCTAAGTGTAGGTGCATAGGGGTTACCATGGTCTTAGTAGCCCTCTACCATTATATCAAAGAGGCTTAACTCAAGGGAGCTAATCAATTTGGCTTACCAATCGATTGATAGCCTTGCTACTAGTCGATTGATCAATAGAAGTATTAGGGGTAAATTGACTTCTTAGATAATCGATTGATAGAGAGGCTAGCATAGTGAATAGAATGTGTAGAGGTGAATTCACACATGCAGATCAATTGGTACCAAAAGCATCGATTAATCAATAGAAGAAGCAAGGGTTAGGGTTTTTCAACTGAACCCTAAGCCCCCTTTAACACCACATTTCAGAAAACACAGAGGAAACCTGGAGCGGATATTTGTCTACTAATTAATCGATAGCCTAACAATACAAATAGTTGCATTTGCAACTAGAAAATGTGTGCCGTAATTAGGATTTTAGCATTGTTAGGTTTAGTTTTGCGAGCTCATTGTCTATTTTCATGTTTTAATGACTTGTTTATGATATTTAGTGAATGTTTTGTGATTTTGATGCACATTTAAGTTTATTTGTTTAGTATTTACTACATTCTCCCTATTTAATCTCTTGTTCACTTGTTCTCATCTTGTTTACTTAATCATTAATGGAGTTTACTACTACATTTTCATCATTTATTGTTGTTATTGTTCTTAATATGAGTGGCTAAGTAGTTTTTAATGGGTTTGTGATAATGAAGATCGTGTAAAAGGTGTAATCTTGTAGTTATGATATGGGTACATGTATTTAATTAGGATTTTGATTATTGGTATTTCATTTGAACTCTTTAAGGTACTTTTAATGAAATTTTCATTGGGTTTCCTTATGATTATGAGACGAGAAGAGATTAATCCTAGGAAGTGCTCTTGAAAATTATTAGGTTTACATAATTATAAGACTGAGAGGAGATTAGTTGTGTAATTCCTAACTTGAGTCATTAAGTTAGTGAAATGTCGATAATGGGTCTTTACATCTATGAGACTGAGAGGGGATTAGATGTTCCCCATTAAGTTCACATTAGCTTATGTGGTTCTAGTAGATTAGGATAGTTTATGAGACCGAAAGGAGATTAACCCCCCTAATCTCTAGGACTAGAATGCTTAATTCATAATAGGATTTGAGTATTTAGTTGATCGTATAGCGAAAGGAGATCAAGAGAAGATTTTCCGCTATATTGTTGAGTGAGATCCTTACCTGAGATCTTATTCAAGTGAATTCCATCAAAACCCAATTAAAAACCGTCCTCAATATCTTAACAGCATACCCTCACCTCTACTTTGGAAACATGTCACGAACTTGCATCTTTAGCATTTGTGTTAATTGTTTCTTTTTGCTCGTCTTTTATTTTCAATTTCAATTCCAAACTCTCTCTTCAATTCACCTAGCTTAGACTAGCAAGTTAGGATCTGATACTTAATTAAATCCCTTTTCCCTATGAAATTTGACCTAGTGAATACTCACCAGTAATATTACTGCAAACAACCCAATACATTAGTCGATTAAGACAATATTGTTTTGAAATTCTCTATTTATAAAGAGTCTTTAAACATATCATTTTTATCATTGTCTTGTGTCGTCTCATCAGTTTTTTGCACTGTTGTTGGGAACAAGGTAATTGTGTTGATATCAAATAAACCGAGGACTCTGAGCTTTAGCATTTACGTAAATTTAGTACCTTTGTAGTATAGTCCATAGCTTAGTTTAATTCCTATTGATTTTGAGTAGTTTATTTATTAAAGTTTTAATCTTTATTTCTTTTCTTGTTCAATTGAGTTAATTTGGCTAATTTGCTATTGATTTGAGCCTAATTGTGGATAAAGTTTGGAACTTTATTATGAAACTTATTGAAAAGTGTTGAATTTGTCCTTAGTTGATTTGTATCAATCTAAGAAGGTATTATTTACATTCTTGCATTGAAACTTGTAGGTTATAGTTTAGCAGTTTGGTTGGACTGGAAGGGAGTAGAATTTAGGATTATTAACTTGTATGCGAAGAGAAGTAAGAGAATTAGTAGAGGAATTTGACCCTGAAGTAGTCAATATATTTACTATAGAATTAAGGAAAGAATGAGAGAAAAATTGAGAGAAATGGAGAATCAATAAGGACCCCTTAATGGAGATGATGGAAATGGGATTAATGGGAATGGAAATAATGGACATGGAGGATATAGAAATGGAAATGGTAATAACTGAGCTTTTGTGGGAATATTGCATCCCAAATTTGAATGAAGTTACACCACCAATGACTTGGCCAACGATTCAAGTAAATAATTTTCAACTTAAACTTACTTTGATTCAGATGATGTAACTCAATCAATTTGGTGGAATATCATCTAAGGACCCCTACGAACACCTTCAAAAATTTTTCCAATTGTGTGCTACAATGAAAACTAATAAGATATCCGATGATGCAATTCGTTTAAGGTTATTTCCTTTTTCATTAAGGCGAGAAGCTGGTTGAATGTCCAACCACCCAATTTCATCACTACATGAGATGACCCAATCCAAAAGTTTCTATCTTATTTCTTTCCCTCGAGGAAAATGATGAAAATGAGGAATGATATTACCATGTTTAGACAATTGGAGGGGGAGTCATTATTTGAGAATTGGGAAAAATTTAAAAAGCTATCAAGGAAGTGTCCTTATCATGGTTTACCAATGTGGAGCATAGTGAATACTTTCTATAATGGTCTGGGCAATCAGTTAAGGATGATGGTTGATGCTGCCACTAGGAGAACCATAATGAATATAAGTGCTGAAGATGCATATGACATGTTTGAACAAATTGTTCACATGCTCATGGTTGGTATTCTAAGAGAACTCAACCAAGAAGGGTAGCGAATGCAAGTGAAGAGGAGGAAATAAGTCAAGTAAGAGCACAAGTTGCCTAGCTTACAGCTAAGTTCACTTTGGTAGAAAAAACCAAACAAGTTAATATCCCCAATAAAAGCAAGCAATCTTAGTAGTATTTTTATGTTTGTGGTGGAGTAAGGCATTTGAGCACCAATTGTCAAATTGGAAACCCCTTTGCCCCATCAAGAGACCATCAGGAGGAATAAGTTAATGCATTGGGGAATTTCAACAAAGGACAAAGAAATTATAACCCTTACTCAAACACTTATGACCTATATTGGACAGACCATCCTAACTTGTCATAGGGAGGTAACCAAGGAAGAGGATTTAATAGAGGTTTTCAAGGGCCTAAGATACAAGCTAGTCAGCACTAGTTTCAACCTCCACACGTACAAGGTCTAAAGGAAGAATCCATAGAGCAATCACTGAGAAATTTTATTCAAAATGTGATTTGAGAATTAATGCCCAAGAGGCTACCTTACAAGAGATGCATAGATGGATAGTTTAATACCATTTGAATAAGCCCATAGGTCAACTACCTAGTAATACTAAGCAAAACCCAAAAGACCAAGCTAGAATGTCTAATGGAAATGGCACCAATGCTAGTGTAAGAGAAAAGAAGTTATGTTTTAGTGGAAAATGAGTGTTTGGGAGTATTTGAGACCAAAAGACCTTGGTAAGGAACAAGTTTAAACTGGAGGTGAAGGAATATTCGAAGAGGAGGAGCTAATGGCTATGATTGAAAGGGATTATGGACCTAATGGTGAAGGAATATTTATAGGGGAGAAGTTAATGGCTATGATTGAGAAGAACCCTGATGTAGACACTTAATTTTTGCCCCTCTATAGTCTTAATCTTTATTTTAACAAAAAGGGTCCTAATTCAAAAAGATAAACAAATAATAAAAATACTAAAAAAAATAAGAAAAGGAAAAATTATAAAAATTTCGTAGATTTTTAGGAAGTAATTTATATTATGAATAATTAGTTATAGTTTTAGTTTAGTTAAAATTTTTTATTTTAGGGAATCGGATAGTTTAAATACAATTTAATTGTACTGAATATCAAGGTATAGGCCAACGGCCTAACGAATAAGCATTGGAGTATTAGAATAGATTTAATTTGAGGTTTTGGGTTCAAGTCTCAATAGGCACCTATGTCTTTATTTTTCTATCTTTGCAAAAACAAAATGAAAATGGGATTTATATCTAAGATCGTTTGAATCTAGTTTGATTTAATTAAATCGGATTTGAATTCATTTGAATCTAATTTAATTACCGAATCAAATATAATTAGATATGATCAAATATGATATGGTTTAGACTATATAAACACACACGCAGTCAGAAAAACAACAACAGAAAAAAACAGGAGCCTAATTTCAAAACCGCTGCACGTCCAACAGTAATACAAATCTTCACGCCGAACAGCACGCTAGACCAACAACGTTGACAGCCACTGCACCAAGAATAATCACATCCCATACTCGCCTGCAACAATCTAAAAAGCCGTCACTTATAATAGCCTAGACTCACAAACACACGCCGCACCACTTTCGCCCAACAACACGCCTGAAGTAAACATGTAAACGTCTCTTGCCTGAAACAAATCCCCCACCGACGCCTGTCCTCAACTATTCAAGTAGAACAGCAGCCACGTCCTAAATTGCAGTAGCTGACGATACCAATCTACGAAAGACCTCAACTCTACAAGCCAACAACCCTTACCCCCATCTACAAGCCAACAGCCCCTGCTCCCTATCACGTCCTGAGCATAGCACACACCAAAGTCCCCCTCAATCCATCCAACACACACTACACTCCATGCAATAGCAAATTCGATCAACACTCCATCAGCAGCACTGCGACATATCCATGACTGTGCCGTGACTCCAACATCCACGGACATTACAGTAATCACGAACAGAAACTGCAACTCCAACGACATCGATCATCTATCTCTTTCTCACTTCACTGCAGCATCCCAATTTAAATCAATAAATTCATAGTTGCAGCGAACTTGATCTCCACTGTGTGCAATAGAATCAACCCCTACTAATCTGAAATCAAACACGAGCACTCCCCTTGTTACATGATCAGGTGAGTTTCATTAGTTAGATAATCAATTTTTTATTATTATTATTTTATTTGATTATGATTATTATTATTGTTATTACTATGTTATTAGTTCCTTGCTTATTTAATATAGTATATGTATATATGATTACATTAGTTTAGGAAACTACAGTATTAGTTTTTTTTTTTTTTTATGTTAAGGATATTTCCTGGTATATATATATATGATTACATTATTTTATTTCTTTAGGATTTATCACATAGAAAGTTGTTTTTTTTTTTCTCTAAATAAAAATTAATAAAAAGGCCTTTTTTAAAAAAATAGGATTGTTAAACATTTTTTTTAAAACAAAAAAACACTCAAGAGTTAGGGCCCTTTAGATTTTATCTGAATAAATTAATTTGGTAACAATGTAAATTCGACCGGTTTTCAAAAATTAAAATGAAGTAACTCATTAAAGACTTTTTAAGAAAGAACTACGATCGTCTGATCTCGGCTAGCGGATACGTAGGCACCTTCGGAGTGACGATAAAATATGTAGAAATTTAGGTTTTTTTTTTATTTTTTCTTTTTAAATATTATAATTAGAAGAATAATCCTAATTTCGGTAAATAAATAGTGGTACCCGTTAGGGTTTAATAGGTTAGCTCTCGAATTTAAAACTCTTTGGTTCTTTGTTCAAATTAAAATCAAAGAATGGTAGCTAAATTGTAATCAATCCACCCAATTGGTTATGGTTTTTTTTTCTTTTCCTGACCCCGATCGGGTGATGACTCCAAAAATTATTTTTAATAAAAAATCGGAATTTCTCAATTTCTTTAGTCGATGATTAATATTAAATGGGTTAGGGTTTAGTATTAATCAGGAAATGGGGAAATCAATTTTAAATAGAAAACCGAAAAATCAGGCTCGACAACTAATAATGAAATTGAAGAGGATCCAAGTGAAGAGGAAATTAAAAAAGAAGCACCTAATGATAATGATGTGTACAATTTGGAGACAACTAGAATGAGGAAAGTTAGTAAGAAAGAGGATCCAAGTGACAAGAAAGAGGATCCTAGTGAATGTGAAGGCATGGAAATTGATGAAATTGAGGAGAACCTTGAGAAGTTTGAGTCTAAACAAGTGGGAGAAGTGAGTTTAGAAGAGAAATCAAATCTCGATGAGTTCAAAATTGTGGACATGGTACTTAAGGAGAAGGGCGTAAATAGTTTCCAGTTTCCTTATAAATTGGACTATACAGGAAGATTTACCGTACTACGTACCATACTAGATAAGTTTGTCCCTAGAGTGCTTTTGGGTACTACAACATCAAATAATTATGATGCAAGAACTAAGACTAGAGAATTTTATGAAGACAAGCCCTATTACATTCGAACCATCAATAGAGATTAGACCATACCTTTTGAAGAACTTCACTTCATACCCGTTAATGTTGACCATGTGATTTCTTGATTGATTTCATAGCAATGGATATGACAAACGAGGAGCAACCCTTACTTTTTAGAAGATCGTTCTTAGCTACCTTAGGAGCTATACTAGACATGAAAAAGAGAGTAATTATCTTAGAAAGTAGAGAAAGAAAAGTGATGCTCCAAGCGAAAGAGTGACTTTAGTAGTTGAAGGAAGGAGAATGTGAGTTAGACCAAGAAAAAGAATTTGAGAAGGGTAATCGTATGAGAAAGAGGAGCATTTATGAGAAAGGAGAGTCAAGCATGAGTTAGGGAGCTAAAGGATTTGAGCCTTAGAGGAAGTATGAGGATCCACCATGAATTAACACCAAAGAGTCAGCCTAAAGGCTCAAAAAAACAAGTGCTTGGTGAGAGACAACCCAACCTACTAAATTTTCTCATCTTTTTATTTAGTTTATGTTTGAGTCTTTTCAATTCCAAAGTCCTTTTTTAGTTATGTCTCTTTTATATTAAGTAGGCATATGTAAATAAGTAAAGGAAGTGATGAATCCATCAATCTCAAGACATCGTCAACAAATCCAAAAGGGAATTGAGAATTCAAATCACATCAAGAAACCAAGAGATATGCCGTGCTAAGGAAAGACAAGGTCTACCGTATCTAGAGAGATAGGTTCGAACTTATAAAAAGCTCGAAAATGAAGATGGAATGCGTGTAAATAAGCAAAACCCATGGTCATCTCCTAGGATATGACACACTAAGGAACCACTAATGACTCACTAATCAACTCGATATGACGCACGAGCTAATTTAATAAGAATACTCGCCACCTAGCCTTACTTAAGGATTAAAATAAGAGCAAGCTAAGTAAGCAATCAAACAAAAGAATGCTGACAAGCAGAGAAACTTAGTATATTCAAGTAAGATACAAAAAGATGATTTTTGCGGTTACAAAATAAAAGGGTATTTATACCTATAAACTTAGGGTAACCTACTAGATATGGAAAAGACAAAAAAGGTAATGTCCAAAACAAGCAAAATATAAGGAATGTTGAAAGGTATGAATGAAAAACTAAGAAAACATTTGATTTGTATAACAGATTCCATCATATAGGTACTTAAATACATAGCTAGCAACTAAAGGTAGGCTTCTAGTGGAAACAAACAAGAGTATAGTCAACTTAACTATTTTCAAGTTGCGTTGTAGATTGTTTCAAGGTGAATTCAGCTTAAATACAATTGGATAACTTAGAGACAGGTCAGCTGAGTTGGTGGGTAAGTAGGCCAAGTTGTCGGTTAAGCTCTCCTTAGGTCAACACTCTAAGATGATTGTCAGGCATGGAAGGGTTTGGCTTAGAAATGGCAACAAGTTGGTAGATTAAAGCAACTCAAACTCTTCCTGCATAGGTTGTTGAAAGAGAATGTGCATCACTAAATTCTCGAGACCTCAAGCCTAGGCTCAACTCAAGGGTTCGATGATTTGATTCCCATCATTAGGGGAGCCATGTTCTAACTTTCTCTTTCTACTTCCCATTGCATATGCATTGAATTGTAAGAAATATATATCTGAATTAAAGTTGGGGGTAGGAAAGTTAGACATAAACATTAAAGCTGTGTGATTCTAAATAAGCTTTAACGATTTGATTGGATGAATGATAATTAATCCCTTCTATGCACCTACAAGATAGCTTCTTTTTGAAAAGTTGGATCTATTTTCCTTTATGCTTTGTGCCTCGATTTTTGAGTATGTTATCATCAGTAAAGTTTGCATAAATGAAAGTAAGATAAAGTGATTAAGGACATATTTTGAAAGAAATCTCTTATAAATAAGTCATGAACATTTATCAAAACTTTGTAATCAATTCATGGCATCTTTTCTTTGTCTAGTTATGCCCAATTTAGGTGTGATTTAAAGATTTGGAATTAGGGAAATGTTTTGATTAGGTGTTTAATTTTAATGTTTTTGGAAGTTGATCTATATATATACACTATTCTTTTGAGAAATCGAGTGGTCTGTTAATGTTGTGTGAACTAAAGTAGGTACTAGATTTTACCTGAATGTTCCTTGATTAATGTATGAAAAATTCCCTAAAAGAAAGAAAAGAAAAATAATGGGGATAAAAAAAAAAGTCATTATATATCAAAAGTATGACCCCATCACAAAAGAAAATGTAGTTAAGAGAAAGAAAGAAAAGAAAAGAAAATGAAGGAAATATAAAATGAAAGAAAAAAAGTTAAAAAAATCCAAAAATTGAAAAAGAGGATAAAGGCAAAGTACTAAAGTTACTCCAAGAGTCAAGAAGGCGAAGTAGGGTACAATTCAGTAGTCACTCTCTATTTGCATGACATTAGCATATTTAAGAGACTAATGTGGAAGAAGTATATATGCAAGCCAACCAATTAAACACTGAAACCTCTTACTTAGTTTGAAATATTAGCCTTGACTTTAAATTTCATAAACCTAACCTAAATGAGAAGTTAACATTTCTAAATAGTAATTCCTTAATCAATTACATGGTTTTTTATTTTTGAGCATTTGATTTAGCGCAAGCGGAACATTTTCAACTTCACTTCTAAGGATTTTGCATCATATTGAGTATATACAAACTTTGTGCTTTCACTGGCATAGCATACTCCCTATCATATGTAAGCATTAAGGAAATGCATGCTTGTCCTATTATTTTCTAAAGAATTTGATCTTTTCCTACTTGCTCAAGAACAAGCAAGGTTCTAAAGTTGGGGTGATGATCACTAGTCAAAATACACAATTTTTCTAATTTTAAAACCCATATTTGTGTATAAAATTAGCAAAAACTTGTTAATTTTACATAAAATTAGAGTTTATGCACAAAATGGATCAACTTGTGTATTATAAAAAATGCATGAAAATGGATTAATTTTAGAAAAATTTGATTGATTTTACACCCTAAGTGTAGGTTCATGGGGCTTATAATGGCCTTGGTAGCCTCTACCGTTCGATCGAGGAGGCTTAACTTAAGAGTGCTAATGAATTTGGCCCACCAATCGGTAAGTAACCTTACTATCAATGAATTGGTATCCTTGAAGTATTTAAGGTAAAGCGACTTCTTGAATGATCAATTGTTGGAGAGGTTGGCTTATTAAACAAAATGTGCAGAGGTGGATTCGTGCATGCTGATCGATTGGTACCATAAGCATTGATCAATCAGTAGAAGAAACTAGGGTTAGGGTTTTCAACAATACCCTAATTCCCCTTTAACGCTGCATTTCAAAAAACACAAAGGTGACCTGGAGCTAACACGTGTCTACCGATCAATTGGTAGCCTAAAAATATAGATAGTCACATTTGCAACTAGAAATGTGAACCACAATTAGGATTTTAGCATTGTTATGTTTTGTTTTGTGAGCTCATTATCTATTTTCATGTTTTAGTGACTTATTTATCATATTTAGTGAATGTTTTTATCATTTTGATGAATATTTAAGTTTGTTCATTAAGTATTTACTACATTTTCTTTATTTAATCTCTTGTTCACTTCTTCTCATTTTGTTAACTTGATCATCAATGGAGTTTATTGCTACATTTTCATCATTTATTACTATTATTGTACCTAATACGAGTGGCTAAGTTGTTTTTAGTGAGTTTATAATAATGAAGATGATGTAAATGGTATAATCTTGTAATTATGATATGGATATGTGTCATGCCTTGAATGTTGTCAAGTCATAACAGTCCGTCATGTATATCAATTTTATGTCAAAAACTATCCACTCATATATAAGGCTTGTACAACAAACCGCTTTGAAGCATTCATAGTTTCATAGATATACTAACATTTATATTCATAGAAAACTTATATTTACAATAAGGCTAGGTACGAAGTATTTATAAAGGTATATAAATATATGTTACGACCCAAAAGTAGGAATCCAACTAAATCACCTAGATGATCGAGTTGATCCTACAGAAAACAAAGTCCTAAATATGGTTCTCATCAGTTCTACCTCACTTAGGGCTCGAATACACCCTTTTTGCACACCTGAAGGTTATCATTATGTAGTAGATTACTCAAAACCTGCAAGTAAATCTATAGGAAAGTGAGCAAACCATAACCTAGTAAGGGGCATGAGATAAAAAACATATATAAGTAAAGCAGTACAACCAAGTTATCGAGCAATTATTACATGCAATGAATGAACAGGTAATGTGTCATCTGTATGATATTGTTTGGTTCATTTTGAGATTAGAGAAATTTCACCTACTCTAATCCGAGTTTAATAGTTGCAATATGACAACCACAATGCTAATCATAAAGGCCACAAGACCCTCTCATGGCTAATTCTAAGCTTGTACAATGGAGACTCTTACTCCACCCACGATTACCTTCGAAGCCAACACTCCCAACCTTGCCGTGACCTTCTCTCCTATCATTTAATTTGACTAAGGGTAGGGAAAAGCCAATTCATTGTAACCTCGTTGAAGGCGTTAGAATTTAGCCAGAGAAACCTAACCGTCCCCTAGTAGGATGTGATGCATGTTTGTTTATAGTTTTAGTTCATGTTTCAATTAGTCCGATTAAGGGTGATCAACCAATTCATAACACACCAAACAAGGTCAATCAACACAGTAAAACATGTAACTCAACTATCAATCAACATCTCAATAACCAAGTATAGACGTAACATGTATACAAACAACTATTTACAACCACGAACGAGCATATACTTCAATCTCCACAAATCTTACTTACTTGTACTAAAGCTCACTCTAGCAAGTTTATAATGTTAGGATTTTGTTCACTTGGAAGTCCTATATATCAAAACCCATATTTAGTTTTTATAAGATTTATGAAAACGTCAGGGTTTTATATAGTTCTTCGTATTATTATATAACTTGGTTGAAATACGACTTATGTTGTTATTTAATAGAGTTACTTATATATATATATATATTTTAAGTATTATATTTTATCATATACGTTATATTAAATTATTTAATATTAACATATATACATAGTTTCACTACTACTTATAGTATATTGTTTCGATTGTATCGAAACATACATTTCATTACTTAAATTACGTTTCAATTATAAAAAGATTGTCACAAGACAATTTCCATGATGTCATGGAAAATGCCTAATTTAATATCTAAAGTTATCCTATTCTAATAAAGTCGATAATGTCGAGTTCATACGTATTACGTGTTTCATTTAGAAGATAATTCCTAAAGGATATTGATAATTCCTAAAGGATATTTCTAATCCTAGTATATAGATAAAGCTGTCTAGCAAGTAATATCACTTTAATATAATAATATATAAATGACATATATTTTTACATAATTTTAGGATTAAATATGATAAATCATATATTATCTATCCTTAGCATATATATATCATAACCTTATGCATATAATATTACAAGATACATCAAGAATTATAGGTAATCCTATCCAATCAGAGTATATTTAATTGTAATTTAATCAAATAATTAATATATTTTAACCTATTATTATTAAATATATGTCCCAATTACTAATTTAAGCTATTTAACTTGGAAAATTCCTAATAAATAGCAAAAATCATCAAATAATTCTATGAAAATTCCTATAAATTCAAAAAAATATATGGAATTCAATCGATAACTTGCTTCATGTAATTGGATTTATCGCCTATATATGTAAAATTACATTTTTACCTCTAAATTATGGTTAATTAAGCAAATAATATTATTTTTTTATAGAAAATAAATTCTAACCTATCCTACTATCATTACAAGTGTCCAAAAGTAATTACATCCGAATGTCATCAATTATTTCAATAAAAACTAAATTATCTTATAAAACACCTATTTTAGCTTTTTTTAGGGCTAAAAATAAAATAAATACTATACGTATATAAAATCAAAATCGGGCTACATAGCATCAAACTAGGTGAAATAGGAGTGCTACAGAAAAATTTTAAGCCTCCAACAACCTCGTTTGATATATTTGTTTTTAATTCCAAAATTCGGTGATTAGTGTGTTTCTTAAGGAAGTATATAAAATATTTAATTTTTTATCAAAAAAATTATTTCACATGAAGGTACATCTAACATAACATAGGAATAAATTTTTTTCATAATTTTCCTAATTAGTTTAATATTTTTAGAAATTAGGGGAAAAACAACGTAGATTTTTTAACTTGGTGCTCATTAAAGCTCTAGTGGTCAACGGTCGATGGGTGATTGTCAGCGGTGCGAGACGGTGGCTACTCTACTAGGGGCTAACAAGGTTCAGTAGCAGACTTCCATTTAGGTTAGGAACTACCATAGGTTAGTGGCTCCCCTATTTTTCCATTTATTTTTCTTAATTTCTAGTAATTTCTCTTGATTTTTTCTTTAAGTATTCTAGGGCTCTAAAATGTGCAACTGAAGTCCTAGTATCCCTATTTATAGTTGCTAGAGGAGGTTGGGATTTTTTTTAATTATTAAGCAATTTTTTCTTTTATTACAAGTATAAAAACATAAGTAAGATATATCAATCTTTTATCAAATTACTTTTGATGCAATCGGTACTTCTTTTTAAGCTAGTCCATGCTAATTCCTAGTGAATCTAAGTCATTTTCCTATTTTTCTTTTATAATTATTAGGTGATATTTTAAGGTATTTTGACATTTTATGTTACTATTTAATAATTTTATTAATATACGGGTATGTATCCTATATATATAATATACTTAATGAGTAATCATATTCATGAGATGGTGTTTTACTCATATTATTAATATTTAAGATATATTTCTTTTTAATTTTGTAAGTTTATCTCTTATTTATATAATTATAGAATTTCAGTTTAATCTAAAGGTATATTTATTATATATACTAGTTATATTCATAAAAATACATATATATTTATATAGTATATTATGCTATATTATTTCCTTATATAGCTTAAATAACTTATCTCTATGTCCTCGTTGCGTTTTAGGCTCAATTTTAGGGATTCCGATAAGTTTCATACTATATAGAATAATTGTACTTTTAAGACTAAAATTAAGTCTAATTTTAATGGGTTACTTCAACTAACTTTTCTAATATAGTTATAAAGTTTGGGCTCAATTAAATAAGTTTTTTTTAAAGCCCTAAATTCGAGTATAGTTACCCCAAAAGTGATTTTAAGGGCTCATAATATGTGTATTTAATTGGGATTTTGATTATTAGCATTTCATTTGAACTTTTTGAGGTGCTTTTAATGAAATTTTTATTGGGTCTCCTTATGATTATAAGACCGAAAAGAGATTAGTCTTAGGAAATGCACCTTGAGAATTATTAGGTTTAGATAATTATGAGATAGAGATGAGATTTATTGTGTAATTACCAACTTGAGTCATTGAGTTAATGAAATGTTGATAATGGTTCCTTACATCTATGACACTAAAAAGAGATTAGGTGTTCCCTATTGAGTTCACATCACATTATACGATTCTAGTGGATTAAGATAGGCATGAGATCGAAAGAAGATTGACCCCCTAATCTCTAAGACTAGAATACTTGATTTGTGATTAGTTTGAGTATTTAGCTGATCGTGTAAGAAAATGAGATCGAGAAGAGATTTTTCACTACATAGTTGAGTAAGATGTCCTACTCAAGATCTAGCTTAAGTAAATTCCTTTAAAACCCAGTTAAAAACCATTGCTGATATCTTATCAACATACCTTCATCTTTGCTTTGGAAACATGTCACAAACCTACGTCTTTAGTATTCATATTAATTTTTGCTTTTTGCTCGTCTTTTAATTTCAATTTCAAACTCTCTCTTCAATTCACCTAAATTAGAGTAGCAGCTTACAACCCAATACTTAACCAAATCCCTTTTCCCTGTGGAATTTGAACTGGTGAATATTCACTAGTATTATTACTACAGACAACCTAGTACATTGGTTAGTTAAGAAGACATTGTTTTGAAATTCTCTATTTATAAAGTGTCTTTAACCATATCATTTTTATCAATATCTCATGTCATTTGTTAACTCTTTATATCCTTAACTTTGTTGGTTGTTGGTATTGCAGATTCTCTATCTTCTCTTTAAGCCACACAACTAAATTGAGTGTCAATATGTATATGCTAAAGCTATTTCTAATGCCCTTTTAACTTACATATTCTATTTTGCAAGCTAAAATCTAAGTCCAAGCTAAATGCGTAAACCCAAGGGTTTCTTCAACCATCGACATTTTGGTGCCTATCATACTATACCATGGCTAGTACACAAAACACTTGCAACATGAAAAACTCAGGCAAATAACCTAAACACTAAGCTTTTGAAGTTTCTACCCATTCGCCTTTTGAACAAATGAAGCCACTAGTACCTAAAGATAACCCTATTACTAAACTCTAATGCCAAGTGGCTAAAATGATGGCTGAAAACAAATATCTCAATGAAAAACTTACTACTTTAGAGGAATGCTCACTCCTAAACAATAACCAGCATATGTAAGAAGGCAACAACACATCTCGTCGAAACTCATGAGCATCACCTCAATGATAAGCATATGCAGCTCATACGGTAGATTGCGCCATAAACCTCCAACTGAACACTTTGAGGCCCAATCTAAGAAGTGCTAAACTCATGCTGGTCAATAATATGATCCATAAACTCTCCTACACTAAGGAATCAAAATAGTAAAGCAACCCTAGGACCACCTTTTTCCATTTGATGTTCACATTTTGTTCAAGCCATATAAGAGGAAGTCCTTCCTTCCAATATTAAGATCCCTCATATGGAGATGTACAGTAGTACTATTGGTCTTATGCTCCATATAGCCTACTATACCTCCATAATGGACCTACATGATGCCACCAGTGCCATTACTTACAAAGCCTTCATTAGTACTCTTAAGAATGCTGCTTGTACCTTGTACCGTGGCCTTAAGCCCAACTTTACCACCAACTTTAAAGACCTCAACAAGTTCTTTCTTTAGCATTTTATGATGAGCAAACAACTAAGGCAGGATGCATCTTACTAATAACTATCTGTCAACATCTTGATGAATTACTTTGACAATACTCATAATGTTTCAACACCATCGTACTTAAGATTCACAATCTCGACATAAACATGGCACTCAACATTGTTGTATAAGGGGTCAAAGACCATTGCCAATTCTTTTACTTCTTCATAAAGAAGAAGCTCAACACTTTCACCAAATTCTAGCAAAATACATTACCTAAGGAAGATAACATTAGTACCAAGCAACAGCTAGATATAAAGGATAGCCAAGACTAACCTCCAACCAAAGACCAACTCAGGCCCTTATATGTAGAATGTCTCTACCAATAAAGCTTACCCATATCTCACCTCAAAGGTTAGATGTCTTGTTTTTATTGATAATAGTCCACGTAAGTTTAGTTTAGAATTTGTTATAAAAAGGTTAGAGATAGTTGCTAATTGGATATTTTTATCCTTATGAAGTGATTCGTTGCCACAAGGTAATCAAAGTAAATAAAGGATAACCTTTTTTATTTGCAATGTTCACCAAGATGAGATTATGCATGAGTTAGCTTTTCTATTTGAATGAATTATAAGTTGTGGAAAACTACGACAATTGCATCATCAAATTATACATGATCCTAAGAAGGATTGGTATTGCTTTGTCAAAAAGAGAGATTGTTTTAAGTTCCTTACACAAAGAGTGAGTACACCAAAACTTGACTCTAATTAGCGTGAAGTACAAAAGTGATTAGCAAAGAGAAAGGCTAAAGATAAGGTTTGCAGTTCCTTAACCCAAAATTAGAGGATACATAATATATTTGATTCTTGCTATGGTAGAAATTTAGAAGGAATCAACTAAAGAGGCTAAAATTCAAGTTGTTGAATAAAGAAGTGAGAGTACTAATAGTAAAACATGGATTGAATTTATGAGATTATTCAATTATAATGTTTCATGATTAGTTAGTTCAAACAAGCTTGATTGATAAGGTATACCACAAATGGATAGACATCATAAAATTCATGCCAAAAGGTGTTTATTTTTGTTAGCAATACATACATAAATTTGGTTTCAACAAGTTTATCTTTTGCTCATGTGTTTTGTTGTTAGACTCTAAGAATTAAGGTCAAACCTTTTCTAAATGAAATGGTATGATGGGAAGCTTGAACCAAATTCATTTTTCAAGCCAATGGGACTAAGAGAAGCCATCTAAAATAGTTATAAATCAACCAAGGTCAAAAAGGGGCTAACAAGACTAAGTGGTCAGCTAGGTAGTCAACATGCTAAAGTAGGTAGTCAACCATGTCAACCAACTTTACAAAAATTTAATGGATTTTCATTTTAGTTTCCATATGTAGCATCCTATTGTATTGTTTCTTTTCATAATAAGTTAGGTTATTTTATCATCATATAAATAGTCATGCTATGTGATTTAATTAAGACATTAGGGAAAATTCTACAATATAGTCATTTGTAGTATAATCATTTTTTAGTTAGAGTAAATCATCCTAAACTATAGTAAATAAGGCCAATTGACAACAAAAAATAACTATGGACAGCCTCCAAGGAAGTAGTCAACAAATTCCATAAATGACCATCAATGGTTTCATTTTTATTATTAATGGACCTTGTTTACTATCATTTGGGATAATTTGCTGTATCATAAAAGTAACCATACTATATAGATAAAATCTTTTGAGTGACAGTATCATTGAATCTCCAAACTATAAACTATGTTATTGCATTAATTCTTGATTTCTTATCAATCTTTTCAAACTGTCAATGACCACCCCATTACCTAATGACATGTGTCATAGCTTATCCATCCAGCAACTGTTAATTGAGTTTCGTAAATCATACTAAAATCTCTTTTAATGAGATTAATCATGATTATGGATCTCATCAAACTATGCTATAATCAACCCAGTTTGTTTTGAGAATATCTAACAACTCATAAAATACCTTCTATCATTTTTATCAGTTTTAGACCCGAAATCGCAATCCTAATCTGAGTTCTAAATGGGATCCTCGATCAGTTCACATCGTAGGGCGGGACACTGGCATGAAGGAAGCACACTAGAGGAAACCACCATCAATCTATGTTAAGTGACATCATGTGAGGTGTCACAGCCAAGACAACATACACTCATCCCTCCTTTAACAATAACCCATGAGCATTATAGAAACAGTGACATTACTTCTCCAAGAATATTCAACTCGAGCTGTGCCTGCCATTCTTGAATCAGTGTCACAACCAATGTATGCCCAACCAAATTCTCTTCAAACAAGACAAACCCCATGCAATTCAAAAACCCTATTCTCCAAACATCCATTTAAAATATCATCCACCGATAGTGTGAATCTAATACAAAGGGAAAGATAGTGAATGTAAAACAATGGAAAGACGTTGGCCTAGTCGTAAGGATTTCCATGTTATAATGTAATCTTTACCTTCCTTTCCTTGGTTGCAGTTGCTCTTGCGTTGTGTCCAGACTCAAATTTATCTTACCAAGAAGGTATTTCACAAGGCCATTGGAACCATCCAGCAAACTCATGCTAGATTCTCTTAGCCAGTCGAGATTCGAGTTCCCATAGCTTGCATCCTAAGATTTAAGTATCCTACGGGCATCATCCCATGCTTCTCTTCCGATTAGCTAATGATCTAAACTACTTATATGGATACCTTATAGATTTGACATAGACCACTAAAAATATTAGTCAAAGGCACTCTTCGAACTGTCATTACCTCATCAAAACTTTTGAATATATCTACTAACCTCTCCAACCGTCACTAAAGCCATAAAACTGTGGTTAATTATAGATCTTTTAGCGACGGTATTGGGAGCTCTCACAATGGTTAGAGAGATACATACAAATTTTCAAAAGTTATGTAGAGGAACATATATGTTCAAGGAGTTTAGAGTGCCAATCCGCATATAATCAATAATTGTGAATTGTAATTATCCTTAAAATAGAACCGCATATAAATTTGCTTGCCGATCATCCTTTGCAAATCCTTGCAATCAGTTGAAACAATGAAAATTCAGAGCCAAGCTACTTAGAGAGGTAAAGTACATAAATGGCACTCAAAACTATTCAAGGAACCATTTTTCTGCAGTTGGAACTATATGTTACAACCCACTATTGTCCTATACAACGAAACCCCGGGTAGGTTCATCCCTCAACATGCTTTGTTCATATGAGAAAAAATACAAAACTCATTCACAAAGTTGGGTTTCAAATGCAGGTGAAAACGAGTCTTGGTTTCAGCACAAAACCATACCTTTACAGACCCACTCTGGATGAGAAACACTTGATAATTATCATTAGGGATGGCCAAGATGTTGGTAGACTGAGCTACTGCTAGTGCTTGCCTGCTGAGAGAATAAACTTGGAGCTGATTGAAGAAGCTCCGCTTGTGGAAACGAGCTGCTGCATGGCACATTTAGTAGAAGATCCTGATCTGAGTTTTCGGCAACAAAAGGGGAAGAATCTAGCATGAAGGTGCCACCATCATTGGGTACAGCAAATATGCTGCGTGGACTGATGCAAGAGCCATCGCTGTCTAGATCCTTCTTTCCACAGCTAGCTTTCGAGGTCGCTCTTTTTGGGCTCTTCATTTGCTTCAATTCTGTGAGAAGTAGAAGTGTCATCTTTAGAGCAGTCTGAATGAAAATTCTTTTGTTTTATTTGAGAATATATTACATTGATTTGTCTTGTGCCTGAACCTAAAACAAGAAGTCCTATTCATCTGAACAGCACAAAATTATGAATCATGATGAGTTACATGTGTTTATGAAGTTAAAATGTGTGTACATCAGATCTAGCACTGGTGATAACGTTAGACTCATTTTATGAAAAGGACTGGCTATAAAACTTTCATGGTGGAAACAATGGTCAGTTTGGTAAATTAAATTGCTGCAAGAACCTTCATTATTAGAAGTTTGGGAACTTCAAGTAAATATATTCCAGCACTACACGAAAACAAACATGTAACTATTCTGGTGAGACTTTGAATCCAAATTGATTTTCAAGGATCTACCAGCAAAGTCATGGATCCAAATACACGACATATTTTCGGTTTACTTTAAACCACCAGTAATGATTGAAAGAAACTTACTGCCTGATTACGAAAATGATGATATTTTTTGAGAAAGAAATTTAGAGATCTTTTATGGATACATCATGACAATTTAGTATCAATAGAAAACAGTATGCCAATCATATTACACGGATATTAAGCATAACCAACTGCAACTTTGGTTTTAGACAATAACAAAGAACTCATTCCCCTTTCAAAACTTTTAGGCAGCCAGCTTGAGATTCTACTCCTATCTAGTTATCTACTGAAAATCTACATGCCAGAGCTGGATGCCAACCTGAAAATTTTGGGTTCATGATGTCACAAGCTTTTCTGCTGCTAATTAGAAAACCAGACCCCGAAGCAGAAGGCACAGTGGTACTGGACCCTTCAGGCCAATTCTTACATTCCTGAAAGCCTCCTTCTGCAAGCAGCTGCTGGAGAGATGGCAAATTCTCCTTGACTCCTGGCTTCTCCAGTAAGCTTCTGAGGCTGCAATATAAGATTCACATGTCAAGTCATCACTTCAACCATCTACTTCAAAAATGCAGCAGCCGTAATGTGCCAGGGAAATGCCTCAGGAATGGAAATATATTATCATAAGCACATGGTAAAGACACGGTAAACATGAAAAGGATACAAAATTTCCTAGTATCTGTTAATTGAGCATGATTTTATGTTCACTTATAAACACATTTCCAACCATTATCATGTCAAGGAAACCCTTCATCCATGGAACATTCCATAATGTTGTAAGCTTGCTTGAACTATTCAATTATTGCATAGTAGAATGACCACTTGAATATACATTTCAAAATGACAAAAGAAATACACAGATAATAATAAAAACCACCTCTCGTGAACTTTAGCTGCTTCAGCTGCAGGCTTATAATTAAGAAGTTGCTGCTTCTCTTCATCAGTAAGCTGTTTCACTAACTCCTTCAAATCTAAACCATCCTGCATAAGGCATTGCAATTATTAAGCAAACAATGAAAGAAAATCTCTCTTATAGTCTTCTCGAGCTGAAAAAATTTTGCACAAATGAAGACAATTGCAGCCCAAGAAAATAATTGTTCCCATTAAATACTTGGCTCACATCTTTATTAACTCTCAAACCTTTAAAGAAGATGCTCCTAAGCACAATATCATGTATAATATGATTAATATAAAAGAACCAAACAGCTTCAAATTTCATAAATTACTCATGGACTCGAGTTACTTTCTAACATTGAAGAATCAAAGGAGTTGCAACTTACTTTATCATATAATCGATTCTCCACCTTTTCCTGCTGAGTCATGTCCCTGCAAAACCAAAAAAAGTAAATCATTAACAAGAGGTACTCTCAGCTGAAAATATTTACTTCTTGTGAATAAAGAACAAAAATTGCTGTCTCTATTTTCCTAATATATTATTAGATTGTCAAGACGATGCACCATATCATCTAAAGAAATAACTTTTTGCATTTGAAGTGTGCTTAAGGCTATATCTGCATATGCTTGTCCAATTTTAATGGTCAAAATATCTCAGCTTCAAACATTTACTTTCAAATGCCAAGCATCGTATGTCTTTCACAACCAAGACTCGATATGTAGCAACAAGTGCATTTGCATTAGACAAATAAACAAGGGAAACCTTTTGCGCCTTTCTTGTGGGCTAGAGCTCTGAATTTTCTCTGGCCTGGGACTTGGAAAAGGAAAACTTGCACTTTTGCTATTGATACTAAGAGGTGTTACGGGAGAATTGGCGTCATTTATTTTGTATTGCCTCTGCTCGAAAGAAAGAGAGCTAGCCTCCGATTCCTCTTCCCGCGCTATAGCATTTGGATGTCTGATGAGAACAGTTCCATGTCCTATCTCGATGGAGACCATTGGTGTTTCACTCTCAAAAAGCAAGTCCTCTTCAGAAGAACCAGAGAAGCATGAAGATTGTTGTTCCTGTAATATAGAGTGCAAGTCCCTTGTGAGTTTTTCAACTGAAGACTGCTTTGAACGATTTACACAGGTCCTCTTCCTGGAAGGTACCATTGTATCCCAAACAATTGATTGAGAAGGACCTGAAAATGACAAGGGAAGGACATGTAAGGATTCACATCAAAGATACATAAAGGCCCTATGTCAAGTCTGAAACTCTTTAGTATGTTTAGTTTGAAACTACTCAGTCTAAAACTCTTTAGTGATGAAACACGAGGATTTATTTTTGCAGCTGATAATCAATTATGGTTGCATGATTGCTGTCAAAGTCCTCATATGAATTTTGCTACACTTACTCCATGCCAGGGAAGTGAAATATTAATAAGGAAAAAGGTTATTATCAGTTGATGCAAGTTGTCATTACCATTGAACTTTTGATCATTTTTCAAGCAAGAAATTTTCTCTAGTTATGTATTAGAGTAGATCAAATTTTCTCTCGTTAATTGTTATTGTTGATCCCCAATTCTTAATTGATACAACCAGGTATGTGCAAACTGTGAATACGGCCGAGTAAATAGCCTTTTCTCCAACCTGTCAAATCACTAGCATCTGCAGCACAATACTGTGCATCAGAGTTAGATATCGCTGAGCCAGAACTAGATCTATTGCTCGAATCATCATCTCCAGTCTTCTGGAAAGCCCGGTTGTAATCGACTCCAACTCCTCCAGTTGCCATTACCATATTATCACTGTAATGCTTTCTTTTGAGCAGTTTCATTTCTTTGCCCTTGTTCGTAGATGTATTCTTCACTTTTGCAACCCTATGATCCTCATAATCTGAAGGCTCTATCCGGGAATGCAAAGGGGTATAGTTTGCCAGTGTTCCCTTTGTCCTCCACCGAGAACCACAGGCATTGCACAACACTGGCTTTTCTGGGGGACCGTTGCGCCAAAGAGGCGTGCCTGAAGCCATAAAAGGATCAAACATTGCATATAAGTTGCTGACATGTCCTTATAAATGAAAGGAATTAATTCAACTTTATTATCAAGCACAATAGAGTGGACTACTAGAGCTAGAGCCCGCAACTTTATGCATATTTACATGGAACATAGTTTTCAGAATGGATAGTTTGATGAATGACTTTTGCAAGCAATCGACTGTATAAGAAAAAACAAAATCACAGAAGATAGGAGCCGTTAAGTAACATGAGATTGGTCATTGAAACAGACCTAAAATAGCATGTGAATTCATCACATCAAAGTGCAAGTTCAGAGAACCACCAGCAAATGAATGCTGCCTTCTAGAAGGAAAAGTTGCAATCACTCATGTAATGCTGGCAGAAGGAAAGACTAAGAGCATATACCCACAAGCCTAAGAAATAATGCAATTGCTAGAAAAAGGTCCACAAACTTTACCAATCTTAACTCTTATATAACCACTCCATGATCGCATTTAGACTTGGTCATGCAGGGCATATAGGCAGACAATGAATGCTTCATAGATTTTCTTGTTAAGTTGGACATAAACAAGAGATTTATCACAGCAGAATGACAGTAAGCACCAGCATCCTCACCATTACTCTGCTTTGGTATTTCAAATAGTTTTGGCAACACAAAAGCTACTAGCCACTTGCAAGTGGTATATACAAATACTAGAACCCTGCAAGTGGCTAATAGCTTTAAAAGTGATTGAGAGTTCACTTCATTATACGTTACTAGCGAACAAGCTCAAAATCAAATAGCTGAACATGAATTTTGAACAGTTAAATGTAGCTTTAGTGTCATTCTTTAACAATGAATGTCTTTCGAGCTAATCACCACTCTCCAACTTAAAATGTCAGTTTCATCAAAGAAATTCAGGGTATGCGTTAGAGAAAAAATTTTCTCTTGAAACCATTAAATTTGCAACTAAATAGACAGACACCTAAAGAATGTTTTTAATCCTGCAAACACTTCACTCTGGTTTTAGACTTTTTAAGTTTTATCAATACCAAAGAAGATAAAGAAAAGTGAAACACAAACTTGACCTGTTGATGGTCTTTACACTCTCGCAAATGCACAGCACTTGACACTAAAACCAAATTGCCAATGTGAAAGTTATATGGGCCAATTATGAATGAAATGAACATACTCAAAAGCCACCATCATTAAATTTCATGCGCATGCTGGAGTTCGGGACAGACACGAAAAGAGATTACTTTGACTATTTCAAGCTGAATGGAAAGAAATTGCTCAAGAAATAGCAACATGGACTCTAGCCAACAAGTTTAGCAGGTAGAAAATTGAGAAAGAAGGAAAAACCGGTATTCGGGATTCAACAAGCACTTTTTCGATTGCATTGCTAACTTAATTATGCCTTCTCTCTGCATTAAAATTCATGAACAAAGACATGCTAATCAATCACAAACTCTGCATATGCCATTTAGAGCATGTTGCAAGAGTCATGATTTCTTGATTAAAATTATGTCCAAAGACTCCATGAACTGATTCCATCTTAGTACACACAATACTAAAGATTCAACAAATGAATGAAAAATAAAAAAAACAGACAACTAAATGGAAAAAGAGACAAAGTCAAACTCATACAAAAGCTGCTTTTTTTCCCCCCTTCTTAATTATGCATAACACTTTGTCCAAGCAATCCATTGCTTTTCTCTTAATAACTTGTGCATACAATTGTCTTTAGCTTGAATGAATTCCAACCCAGAAACAGAATTATATTGAAAGATAAACAGATTAAAGCCAAAAAGAATCTTTTTTTTTTTAAATTATTCATATTTTCAAATGAAAAACTCACTTGTAACTCCACAGTGATAGCAAGGTCCTTGCTTGCCCATGAATTTCACTTTCTCAATTGAGGTAAAAAAAAAATATATATATGTATATAAACTCAACAAAAGAGAAAAAATTAAGGACCAGAAAAGAAAGAAGACGAAATTGTTGACAGAGAAAAAAGTTTTAAAAAAAAAAATCCAAACCTTTTAAAATGAAAATTATATGTTCATTATTTACAACCGGGTATTCAAACTCAAAACTCCTCTTCTCTGCAAGAACGAAAAATCCCAGAAATAAATTTCGCAGAGAAAAATCAAAATACCCAGAAAATTTTCTGCACTTTACAATTTCAGTCCAACGAAATTCACCCCAAAAAACAATAAAATTAATTAAAAATCATCTACAACTCAAAAGAGATTGAGATTGAGATTGGGATTGGGATTGGGATATGGGTATTGTATGTAAGTATACATATATGTATTATAGCTAAGAAGAATATTTCCACAATCCAATGGAAGAGAAAAAGGCCATTGGAGGAGTCTAATAAATGGTGTTTGTGTGTGAAAAAAGGAAGGGAAGAAGTGTTTTTAAGTTTTCTTTTTCTTTTTCTATTTTCTTTTTTGTTTATGTGTGTTTGTGACCGCTTTGTTGTATTCTATTTTGTTGTGCATACGAAGTTTATGACTTAGCTTTATTTTGCTTTCTTTTTCTCCAATGTCACTGGACAATTAAATATATTTTGATAAAAAAAAAAAGGACACAAAAGAACGGTTCAATATATTCTGTGTTCCTCCCGACATATTTTCACCTTTCATAATTTCGAAAACACACACATATATATATATATATATTGCATATAATTTCTAACAAGTATTAAAAACATTAATATTTTAATTAAAAATCATAAATTATCATTCAAAACAATGATTTCAGGATTTTAACAGTAGTTTGAAAAGTATCTACGTATTTTTAAAAGTTTAGAGAATGTGAAATTATACTTTAAAGATTTAATAAATTTATCCATAATTGAAGAATAGATTATAAGTAATATATGTATGAAAGCATATCTTTTCTTCATTTGGGTTATAATAATAGAGGTGGCATAAGAAATTGAGGAATAAAATATATTTATATGTAAACTATGCGAGTAACATGAGAGAATATATCTTGTTTCAGTGTTGACTATGGACTTTTCTGTCCAGATAAATAAAACTATTGGAAGACCATAAGTTAATTTAAAAATAATAATTGAATAGTAATATTAAAAAAATAAATCAAGGATAATTGCAGTATACCTCCTTAATTATTATATTTATATTTATATACATAACTGAAAGTCAAAAGGGAAAAAAAAAATTGACATTCCTACTTCTTTCTGGAAATAAGTACCTGTTAAATATATTTCATAATTAATATCAATATATAAAGGAGGAACCAAATAAAATTATTAGCATTTTAAGAGTTAGTTATAAACTAGCTTTTCAATTGTGTTATATAAATAATTGCCTTTTTTAAGTATTTATAATTTTATGCAATAAGCATTTTTCTTATTTATGGATTGCTCATACAATCGTAGGAGCTAGTAAGTTGAAAAGTATACATTGCTTCTTTGAAAAAATAGTATATATATATATATATATGTATGTATTAATCTAAAAGGTTAAAATACGTGTAAAAATAATAGAGGTTGAGAAAGAAAGAAAAGCTACGGAAACGTTGGGTAGAGTACAAGAAGGAGGAGAAAGAAACAAGAGGGTTTGTTTGGCTTTTTCCAATAAATTAAACATTTTACCTTAAGAAAATCAAAAATGGTCCAACGTGTATGTGACGACATGGTGTTGATAAAAAATAGGATTGATTTGATATTTAGAAAAAAAATAATAACTTCTGTCTGTTTATCTTATAAGTTAAACTATTAATTTAACCCATTCTTAATCCTTTTAGGAAATGAATCAAGGAAATCTGCCGTAATCATCTTCTCGAAATCATTTGTATTGAGGCTTTTTTTTTTTTTTTTGCATTGCAAGCTGTACGATTTTATCTACTAATACTACTGTTTTACAGAGAATCAACTATCACACTTTCTAAACATAATTATATTTAATCTTGAGATTCTAATGAATACAGGATCGCTATTTAAAAAAAAAAATACCTGAATAATTAGACTTCAAACATTTTATATTTAAATAATAATACAATCTCAACGTTTTATAAATCCCCCAAAGGGGCGTGAATGGATACCTGCAAATCGTTTGGGTATCGGAAAATTACTATATACCTAAAGTCATTGTCCAAGGTCACATGTGTAAAGTCACGGCCCAATGTAGGCATAAGGTGGTGAGAGAAAGTCATGGCCTAACCCCACTAAATTTGATTTTGAGAGGACAGTTGATCAGTTTCTAAATAAAAGGGCGATCAAGAGAAACTGTGATATTTAGTGATTTCGGGAGACGATGTTACAGTATAATTGCTTTATATAGGTGAATGAAAATTGAAAGCAAAGCTTAAAAGCCAAACACCACCAATGAAAATGAAAACCAGATCAAAGTGGATCTCTGTTCACATATGTATTCTCTGATTACATCTATCATCGTCAAGTATTTAAGAAAAAAAACAACAACAACAACAACGGTATATTAGTGGCAGTTTCTACATTGTTAATAGATTAATCTCCCTTATTAGACCTTTCGTAAATGCTTTATCAACAATTTTTTTCTCCAAAAAACTCCTTAAAAGTTATAAGGATTTATAAGCTTCTGTTAATATAGCCTTCTTCTTCTTTCTAATTTTTTTTCATGTTTCCAAATGAATTATTAGTATTATGTTAGTCAAGGAATTTCTTTTTATTTTATTTTTCTTCATAGTCCATTTTTATTATTTGAATAGATAATTCAATGTCTTTATAGTAAAAATAAAAATAACATATAAAATTATTTGATTATATCTCCTATATTTAAAAAAAAGAAAAAGAAACAAAGAGACAGTTTTTGAATGCCGTTAACATCTCACTACCTATAAAAAAAAAAACCCCACAATAAAAGTGTAAATATAATAACTTATTTATAATTTAAATTTTTAAAAGAATGACTCAAAAATTCAATCACAATTCAATATTTAATTACACAATTATTGTTTATATCATTGTACTTACACCGATACCTCACCTTCTGGTATCTATTTAAAATTTTAAATTGATTTCCGGTATATTAAATACAAGAATTATATTTTAAAAAAAAAACACTTGTGTTGAGAAATTTTGTTAGAAAGTCTAAAGTGAAATAAAGATAATGAAATATAATAACCCATGAAAAATAAGGGGAAAAAAAAAACGGAAAGAAAAAAAAGAAAACACGCCTATTAGATTCAAAAATCAAAATGGGCTATTATATTTCATTATCTTTATTTCACTTTAGACTTTCTAACAAAATTTCTCAACACAAGTGTTTTTTTTTTAAAATATAATTCTTGTATTTAATATACCGGAAATCAATTTAAAATTTTAAATAGATACCAGAAGGTGAGGTATCGGTGTAAGTACAATGATATAAACAATAATTGTGTAATTAAATATTGAATTGTGATTGAATTTTTGAGTCATTCTTTTAAAAATTTAAATTATAAATAAGTTATTATATTTACACTTTTATTGTGGGGTTTTTTTTTTTATAGGTAGTGAGATGTTAACGGCATTCAAAAACTGTCTCTTTGTTTCTTTTTCTTTTTTTTAAATATAGGAGATATAATCAAATAATTTTATATGTTATTTTTATTTTTACTATAAAGACATTGAATTATCTATTCAAATAATAAAAATGGACTATGAAGAAANATGTATGCGGCCATCATGTATGCACGGGGGGGGGGGGTGATGGCGGGGTTGGGGGTGGGGGGCAAAGTTGGTTTCCTACGAGGTTTGTCATGCGAGTTAATTCCTTTTTTTCCTTAGTTTTCGCCTTTTGAGGTAAACCCACCAATAGTTGATACCATGTTGTCTTGTCCTAGCACCATGCTATTTTTCTTTCCTTCTTTTTCTTTTATTTTTTTTCCCTTTTTCCGATATTAGTAATCCTTTGAGCATAACAAAATCTAACGAAAATTTTTCTTTCTTTCTTTTTTATTTTTTTCCTATAGTACTTTAACTAATACGTTAGGTTAATTATAATGCACCAAAAGTAATTGACTAATTTTATTGATGCTTAATAAATCAACACTATTAAATTTTTATGTAGATGCTTAAAATTTCTTTTATCATTCTACCCAAAAGAGAAAAAAAAAATATTTTGCCCATAAATTTTTACTTTTAATGGAAAATGGTTTTAAACTAATTTAACCAAATGTAGAAAAATGAACAAAAAAGATATTATAAATAATTGGACCAAATCATATGATATCATAATTATTCAAGGTGGGTATCCCATGAATTTGGCCTATTTTTATGCCAAGTGGTACCTACAGTATACTGCCTACCTCGTGAATCTATTTGACCTATTTTCACCAAGGCAGAGAAAAAATAAATAAATAAATAATTTGGTCAAATATCTTGAAATTTTACATTTTACATTTACATGCAAAAGGTCAACATAATTTATTTTACCAAAGGAAAATTTGACCAAACAATAGGCCCTAGATAGATATTGCCCAAGCCACACAACTCATGTTTTTGATGAAAGCACGTTAAAGGGTTGGACGGTTGAGGAACCCTAATGAAAAGTTGGATTATTAGGCCAAAAGTCATGCCAGAGAACATGCTGTCTCTGTATTTATTATAATATTAGGTAAAATAATTGCCTTACCTTACCCTTAAAAGCCCTTTTTATAATACTCCCCGAGTGTGTGTATTGTATGATTACCCTTGGAATGATTCACTTTATATTAATATATACACCAGTCGATCTAAATAAATCCCAAATACCAACTAATCCACAATAAATAAAAATAAAAATAAAAAATTGAATATGATCTTATTGAATTCCAATATAATTTATAAATCGAATTTATCAAACTAGTTTCATCATGTTAATGGTTGCAATTTGTAAAAAACATCTTCCAAGGTAATATTATTGATATAGATTATTTGGATTCTAGTGGATTAATCAGATCCGTTTGCATTTGCTAGGTAATTGTAGATTTTAGTCAATGTCAAGATTGGGGTAACATTTCAAAATTTTGGTTTGTTTTAGAATTTTGGTCTTATTAGGTATTTCTGGAATTGTTTTTCCTAAATGAAAAAATAGGAAGAAGCTTCACATTTTTTATTATTAATTTATTTATAACTAAGACGAGAACATAGAATGAGGAACTAATGGGTCCCACAAAACTTCTTAGCTGTTTGGTCCAACGTAGACTTGTTCTTTTTATAGCTTCCTTAACCATGTCTTCGCTTCCATTAGAAGTTCCAGTTATGTACTATACGCAAAAGCGTGTACGGTGAATCTTCCATGGCATATTTTTCACCCAACATTCTAATAAATTTTTAAAATTACACCCATATTCCTAACCTTTTAATTTTACATATATATATATATTTATATCCATCTAGGTTATCCATGCGCCTTTTTAAAACTTATCTACAGTCATTATGCATTTTTTTTCTTATTAGGGAGTTTTTATTATATAATAAGAATATAAACGATTTCATCTAACATCGTTAAAGTGCCTACAAAATACGAAAATGAAATTTCCATAACCTCTTTAGTTTTCATAAAACATAAATATACTAACATAATGGTAATAATTGGGAGAAGTTGAAATACGTTATGAAAATTAAAAAGAAATCCACTAATAATGACCTACATAAAGTACAAAACTTAATCAGATCATTAATAATGAGCTATATTATCATCATTAAAACTACCACCCATTACGACATCTTCGCTATGCCAATGCCATTATTGTTTTCCTTTTTCCCTTAAGCTGCAGAGCAAATACATATAATTTGATAGGCTTATTTTAAATTGTAGAATTCCTTTCAGTTTTAATAGCCCGTTAGAATTAAATAAGAACAAAATATAAAAAGCTATCGATTTTATTATTTCATCCATTATAATACCATGAATTTATATCTAAATAATATTATATATCCGTTTTAATTAAAAAAATCCTATAAAATCATGCATCCATAAAATTTTAAGGATCGACATGCAGTTTTACCTCCACGTATATTTTAAAACCATTCGACTGGAAGTACATGGGCCCACTTTACTTGAACTTCATGCGAATATCCGGCTGCTAGATTCGTGTGATGCCATGTGGACGACGGAGATTTGAAGGTGCATGATTGACGTTACGTGGCAATCCCGCAGGAAATAAATGGAAGTTTATACCTCATCCTCTTCTATTTTAACATATTAGCTCCATTCTCTATTTTATTATTTATTTTTATTTTTTTAAATTTAAACTGTTAAATTTATAATTTATTTAATGGATCAAATTTAAAAATATATACATCAATGATAAGAATAATCCCATAAAAAAAAAACTAGCAGAACACGATTCATTACTTGTTCTACATATAATCAATTTTTAAACTATTAAGCATATAATCAAACATAAAAATCCAACTAATAATGCATTTGCTCCATGGTCCATTGTATGCAACAAATAGCAAATAATAAAGTAAGTATCATTTACTGTGGTAACTTCAAATTACTTTAGGCCATATTGGGCGAAATCTCATGGAAATAAAATCATAATTCCATATATCTCCATAAAATTATTTATTTTATCTCTTATAAATCTAAAAACATAAAAAGGAAAATATATTAGAGTATTTCAGAACATATCTATTACACATTGATTTAGTATTAGAGTATATTTAATTCCTTATCATTTGGTATATAGGAAAATTAGATTTTTATTGCAAGATCCTACAAAAACTGGTAGTTAATTCAAAATTGGTCGATTCAAAGACGGTTTGTAAAATTTATGATAAACAATTAAATTGTCCGATTGAGATGAAGATAAAAATATTAATAAAAATAACCTCATAAGTTTAAAACTAAGAAAATAAAATAATAAAGTAATTAAATACTAAATTATTATGTTATACGTATATTACCCGTTATTTATCGAAAATACGTAAAACGAGTTCCAGTAATTAACAAATCACTAGAGATAAATTATATACAGTTATATAAATCAATAAGAAATAAAATAAAAATTTTAGTGCTCAAGACATACTTTAGAAATTATGAATTATATCAACGTTTTTAGAATTTAATTGATATTCATGACCAAGGTAATAAAAAAAAAAAGTTAAAAGAAATAACTTTATAATTTTAATATTTCAAATTAAGCCTATATATATACGATTTTGTTAGAATTATTAAGTTTATCAAGTTTACTAGCTATATAGTAGAGTTTCATAATTTTAAATATAATTTAAGATAAATCTTTTAAAATCAATTATGTAATCTTAATAACTAATACTAGTGAGTAAAATTAGATATAAGTGTGTATGAATAAATCTCAAATAATTAATAAAACATATCTATATATACCATATATTAAAGAAAAATGCATTTAGAATCTTATCTTGGAATGTAAAAAAAATTAGTTTTGAATAAGATTAAATGATAATATGATTTCTCTAAAAGTTAAAAAGAATAATTTTATAAAGTTAGATTTAAAAAATAAGTTGAAATACAACTAATATAAATTATAACGTAAAATTTATAAGATTAAATTTTAATTAATCTAGAATAAAAATTTTAAATTAGATATATAATATAATGTCGTACAATTTTTAAAGTACTTTATGAAACTTTATAAATAATAAATTATGATAAAATTATATTTGAAAAGTCATGTAAAATTGGATAAAAAAAGAAAAATAATATATATATATATATATAATACTTCAACCACCAAAGTCAGGCAGTGAAGTTTTTGTATATGGTTTTAAGCCATTACATAGACGAGAATTAAAGAGTGAGGCGAAGGAGAGAAAGAGAAGGAGAAAGGAGAGAGGAGAGAAAGAAAGAGAGCGAGAGAGGAAGAGAGTTAGACGAGGAAAAAAAATTATTAGAGGATTCAAATTTTTTTCCATGTCCAATATTTTTGGATAACTTTATTTTCATAATTATAAGTATTATTTTTTTAATTGATATTTAATAATCGTAAAAAAGATGTATTTATAATCCCATTATTTTCCTAAATTGAGTATTTTATTTGAACAATTACATAAATTTCTTCTTGTTCAAATTTTAAACTTAGAATATTGATAGTTATATTTTTATTATTTCCATTTAATAACCTATAAAGAAGCTAGTTAAATATTTATATTTGTATAAATCATCATTTCCGTATATATATATATAAGCCATGTATTCAAATGGTATTTAATTAATTTTACCGTTGGTACATGTAGCATAATATGATAATTTCATGTATTGTACAATATTTTAAATGTAACTAGTGCTATTTAAAAAATATATACATATACTATAGACATATATTACTTATTAAATGATACTTTTACTAATAGCATAGCGTTACAATTATATATATATATATATATATATAACAAGAGTTACACGATAAGCAGCATAAAAAGGATGATACATATTTAACATATATATATATATATATATAACATAATGATATATATATTTAATAAAGTTTGGATTATAAGTAATATAAAACCTAAACAATTAAGTAAAATTATAAATTTAAATTAAAAATAATGACTTAAATCTTATATATAATAAGAGTATAAATACTAAAATGATATTTATGTTATAAGAATGAGCGATGACAATACAACTCATATCAAACTTGAGTAAGCAAATCGAAGACTTTAACTAAGTTAGAATCCATGTTTCATAGCATGTTGAAGTACTGTATTATAGTACTTAAAGACCTATGAGTTTTTTTTATTATGCTTATAACTTAGTTAAATGTATGCATGCTTCATATGTGATTGTTACTTGAATTGTGGACATGAATTACATCTTTGTATGTTCATATTTGATTCCTTTTGCTTTGTGAAATAGTTGATCACCACCTAATTGGATGTAACTAAAGACTGATCTTTTACTAACTAGACATGCATAACAACTATTAGGGAAAAAGAACTAGGATTCTTAAGTTAAACATGGACCTCCTTTGATAAGGATAGCTGAAATGGTCCTTTCCCCATCTTTGTTAAACTAAATAATAGGAGAAGAGGTCGCAGCAAAGTTAAGAGCCATGGTTCGAGGTTCGAAGGGAGTCACGGGAGAAGGGTGTACTCCATTGCACAACCCCTAGTTTAGTTTCAATTTATGAGTGCGCGATGTTAAGCTCCTCAACCCAGCTTAAAGTGAGCACAATTTCTCTAATCTTATGATAAACTGAATAACATCATGCACATTTACTTATTTATATTATTTATATTGCATTTCATTAAAATAAGTTAATTGAAAAACATGCTTGTACTTGATGTGCTATTTTGTCTTCATCCGCTTACTGAGCTAGTTGTGCTTACATCCCTATAGACCTTATTATAGGTTGACTAATGATTAAGGAAGCCATACCATAACTACCCTTAAGATAGTATACTTCGACTAAGGAGTAAGGATAATTCAAAACTTGCAAGAATGAGACTTTTGCCTGGCCATCTTTAGCCTTTTATGGAAACTAATTGGTATATGATACTTTAAAGATATCATTGGTTTCCAATGTCTTATACGTAAAAGCCAAAACCTGTGGTTTTTGTAAACATTCCAAGAACACTAGAAACTTTAGACGTATGGAATTATAACTATTTTATTAATTTGTAAACTGCTAATGTTCTTAGTTAAGTCTCTTGAAAAGCTCTAATATAGGTTTCACTAATAACAAGTATAGAATTGGAAGCTTCAAAGCAATTGAGTTGAGTATACTTAATGTGAACTAGGTCTATAGTAACAGCTATAAAGTTAGCTTATACCCTAGGACAATTCACACAAAGAGGCTGTTATGACTTCATCTCTTTGAGGCATGATAGTTACGATTAGGTATCAAAGTATTCTGCCAACCGGAAGGGTAGTTCCCTACTTGGTAGTAGTCTTAGACTTATGTAACAAAACCGACAAGGACATCAATTTTGTAAGAAGAGTAGATTGTAATACCTCTTACATACTAGGTGATTGAGCTTTAAATCTTTGAGGTGCCTTTTGGTGTAACAACTAAAGTGCATCGAAACTTTGAAGTTAAGCATACTCAAGTTAGAGCAATTCTAAGATGGGTGACTTATTGAAAAGCCGCCGCATTAAGAGACAAAACCGTATAACGTTCCACACCAAAGTAGATAATACCTTGGTAGGAGAAATTCTAGCTACGTCGTTACAATTAATATCATAGTATAGTTCTAGTGAACTCCCTTTGAAGTGCTATAATTAAAAGAAGTAGACATTATAGGAACACATTGAGAGTGGATAGTAATAAGTGGGTAGTTAAGGATTGTACTATAAATTATAAAGTAAGAAGTGACTAAAAAACTGAATTAAGATAAACGTTAATTGATCTTAAATTCAATTGTGGGATCACATGGTGAATTGACAATTAGTTAAAGTGATTTAAGTAATTGAAGAGAGTCTCTTATCTAATACAGAGTTGAGATGTGAAGATTATTATTAGAAATGGTTAATTAGGATATGTTTAATACTATGACTGGGACTATTGAAAAGTTTATTTATAGAATGTATTGTAGTTGATGAGACTCATGAACAATAATGGAGATTAATTTGAGTCTTTAGAATAATAGATATCCTATGATAGTCTCATTAATTAAAGATTGATGGAATCAACACCTCTAACCTATCACCAAAAGCTAAGCTAAAGGGCTATAAGGATTGATATAGCTTATCTTAGCTTGAGAGCCCCTGAAGGATGAGGATTCCATCATTACCTGAAGCTTACTACACTTCAACCAACCTGATCACTAAACATTGGGTGTGACCAAGATATCTATTGACTTGTCTCTAAATAAGTTAGCAGTACGGGGGTTACTAAATTCGCTAAAAGCTAAGATGCCGAGCATTGAATTGACCTACTTGCCTTTCTCGACTTGATCTAGATCAGCTTGATTAATTATTTAGAGCTCTTCCTTAATTTTAGCCAAGCTATCCACCTTAGGTACCAAGCTATCTAAGCTGCTGAAGTCCATACATTCTCTAGAATGGTTGAATATCTCTGTTTTATCCCTTATAAGAATGTCTAGTCTATAGCTAACATGTGTCCCCAACTCATAATCCAATGTAAATTTTATTGTTCATTTTACCTTTTTTAGCAATATACTAGGAATCTCACTATATATTACTTGTAATTTACCCTTTTTTCTTTTCTCACTTTATAAACCCTAGAGGCCAAGTATATAAGCCTCATTTTCTTGTAAGCCAAAATCATCTTGGAATATCGAATACACTTTATTTCTAAGAGTCTATGATCTTCTATCCCTTTAGCAAGGAATAGTGGCGAGTGACCTTAATTGATACTTTATGTATCATATCGAAGTAGAGATTAGGCCATATAGGACTTGCTAGTATGTCATATCCTTTAAGTAACTCATGAGTTTTGCTAATTCTTTTCTTTATTTATTTTTGTTCCCTTTTTGTGGTACACCCTTTGTGTATTAGACCCTGCAAGGCACGATTATGACTAGGGAAGTGTGTGTGGTCCAGTAAAGTTATTTTCTGTGTGCTGGTAGTGGTTATTGTGTTCTTCTACAGCTATTATAACTGTATAACTATTGGAGTTGTGCTTGTGTGGTTATGGTGATTCCTATGATTGTAGGTTATCATAAAGTAAGTTATGGGCATTGGGTATTGGTTTAAGGGTCGTATGCAGTAGCAATATTAGGTGCTCTAATATACCTAGTTTTCAACATTCGAAACAAAGTACGTAGGTCTCTGTTCTATGAGCATAGTGTTTGTTGAAGTATTGGCATAGTATAACCATTAGTAATGGTTTTTAGAAGTAGTGCTTGAGATTTTGAGATTTATTTCAGTAAAGGAAGTGGTCTCAAAGTGTAACGATGTCGAATTTGAGTGTTAAGGGTGCTATTGGAGATAACAAGAGTGGAGCTTAAGGTTGAAGCCAATAGGAAAGTTATACATTAAAGTCAATCGAGGATAAGATTGACAAACTTAATATTCTGGTGGAATGTCTAGCCACTACCACGGGAGATAATAGACAACATCTTAGAGATGAGCAGGACAATGGCTAAAGCTAATGGCATACACGACCAAGGTTATGGACATGCTAGCTAAACTAATCATCTATCTTTTGGAATGTCTAAGTTGGAGGAATGGATAGACCTACTAAGGGACAACTTGCCTTAGATGAAATTGAGGAGGTGAATGAAGAAGTGGAAGAAGATGATGAGGAGTATTTTGAAGCTAAAGAGCGAGGATGCCAAGCTTAACGAAGGTTGACACTGTCAAAGCCCAAATTCTAGCTTTTTCTAGGAGTGATAATGTAGATGAGCATCTTCAATGGGAAGAAAAGACTAAGAAAGTGTTTGATTGTTATCAATATGCCAAGGATGTTAAGTTTCGTCTTACTGCCCTTGATTTCTCTAGTTATACTGCCATATAGTGGAAGAATCTCACTATAGTCAAGAGAAGGGATACTCGACATGGTGTCCAAACTTGGAAAGACATGAAGAAACTGTTGAGGGAAAGGTTCATTCCCAAGTCATATTTATAGGACACTTTTGCTAAGTTGCAAGAACTCTGCCAAGGAAGCTAATCTATTAACGACTATGTCAAACAATTCCAAATGATGATAATTCAAGCTGATGTTGATGAGCCATAAGCTCACACTATTTAGAGATTCATTTCTAGACGAGCTCTATAATATTGTAGAAGTTCAAAGATTTTACACCTTGGAAGAGGCCATTAAGATTACCCAAAGGGTTGAGAAACAAAGGTGGAATACTCCATTTCAACTTAGTTCAAACTAAGCTATTCCACCTAGTCGAACCAGTAAGTCTGAGCATCGAAGGCAGCAAGAGTAGAGGAGTTACGTAGCCAACCTATTGAAGGCCACGGTGATCTGAATGACTGACCTCTTGACAAGCTTATTGAGAGGAAGTTTGAGAGAGGTCAGTCCTCTGAACACAATACCTATGAGATCAAGTGCTTTAAGTGCTTAGGTTATAGATACATAATTGCCCAATGTCCTAACTGATGTACTATGGTAATGCGAGGTGATGACGTGGACAGCTTTGATGAGAATGAGCTTAAAGAGGATGAGAAAGGGGTTGGAACAATCGATGGAAACTCTACGAAAGAGATGAATGTACATGCCAACCAAGGCGAAGTTACGACCTTAGTGCTATGAAGGATCTTAAACTCAATGCCAAACTCTGAAGAATATCTAAAGAAGAATTTGTTCCATACTAAATGTGCAATTAAAGGTCAGTTGTGTACTGTTTTGGTAGATAGGGAGAGTTATACCAATGTTTTTGCTTAGTCACTAGTCTAAAGGTTGAGTTTACAACCTCCAAACATCCTAACCTTATAAGCTACATTAGTTACATGACAAGGGTGTTCTATACATTACTGAGCAAGTAACTATATCGTTATGTGTTAGAAACTTATATAAGGATGAGGTAGTTTATGACGTCATTCTCATGATTACTTCACATTTGTTATTAGGGAGACCTTAGTTATTTGACCAATGTTTCATGCATGATGAGTGTAGATACCTAATTTTTGCCCCTCTGAAGTCCTAATTTTTACTTTTACAAAAAGGGTCCTAATTCAAAAAAATCAAAAAAACAAAAATATTAATAAAATATAAAAAGATAATAAAAATTAACAAATAAAGAAAATACCAAAAAAATGAGAAAAGGAAAACTCATAAAAATTTCGTAGATTTTTAGGAAGTAATTTATATTAGGAATAATTAGTTTTAGTGTTAGTTTAGTTAAAAATTTTAGTTTAGGATTCAGATAGTTTAAATATAATTTAATTGTAATGAATGTCAAGACACAGACTAATAGCCTAACGGATAAGTAGCGGAATATTTGGGTAGTTTTAGTGGGAGGTCACTGGTTCGAGTCTCAGCAGGCACCTATGTCTTTATTTTTCTAACTTTACAGAAGCAAGATGAAAATCAGTTTATATCTAATTAAATCATATGAGTCTAGTTAAATCAAATTTGAATAAAATTTGAATCTAGTTTAATCAGATACAATAGATATGATAAGATTCGATTTGGGGCTTTATAAAAGAAAAACAACAATGGGAATAAAAAAAAAAATCCACAATCCTTACCCTCTAACAGAAACAGCTGCAATACTCCCGTAAAAAAAAAAAATAGAGCAGCTCCTTCAATAGTAGGCCCGAGCAGTTTCCATCCACGCCGACCAGTCTGTAGCAACCCAACCCAGTCTGTAGCAACCCAACCCGACAGATACAGCAGCTTAACTCCGACCAGTCTGCAGCAGCCTAACCCGACGGATACAGCAACCCAACCCGACGGATACAGTAGCACAACTCCGACCAGTCTGCAGCAGCACAACTCTGACCAGTCTACAGTAGCCCAACTCCCACCAATCTGCAGCAGCCCAACTTCGACCAATCTGCAGCAGCTCAACTTCGATTACTCACATGCATGAAACCAATCTATAGCAGTCCACAACCATACTATGCGAATTAAATCCAGGAGCTCTTATCCAAGCTACGCGCAACAGTAAATCTGATCTCCAACCGCAACACTCATCAGTAGCCCACTGCAAACCATCCACAGCAGCAATCAACAATCCGGTGCTTAGGCCGAACTAAATTCCTGCACGATCAGCACGGACGTCGTTGCACCGCATATGCGATTAGTCCCACTGCGACAGGCACGACAACACGACGACGACAACTGGTGAATGGTCAGCCCTCCACTGATCTGAAATCGAACACGAGCACTCCCCTTATTACACGATCAGGTGAGTTTCGTTAGTTAGATAGTTAGTTTTTTATTTATTACTTATTATTTGATTATGATTATTATTGTTTTTATTATTATGTTATTAGTTCCTTGTTTATTTAATATAGTATATGTATATGATTGCATTAGTTTAGGAAATCTTCAGCTATTTAGTATTATACATACATTAGTTTTAAAAATCTTGAAGATTAGCTTTTATATTAGGTATATTCCCTGACATTGCTAATTCGCTTAGGAGGATAATTGTTAAATAGAAATAGTGTAGATGCATATTTATATATATATATATACATATATACATTCATCTAGGATTCCTTTAGAATTAGTTTTTTTTTAGAAATTCTCATATAGGAAATTATTTTTAGAAACAAAAATTAACAAAAGGAAATTTTTTTTACAAAAAGATTATAGTGTTTTAGGGAGTCTTTTAATCACTTACGAGTTAAGGCCTTTTATTTATTTATTTATTTATTTTTGAATAAACTAAATCAGTTAAACACGTAAACTCGATCGATTTTTTTAAAAATTAAAATAAATCAACACATTAAAGATTTTTTTTTTAAAGAACTACGATCGTTTGATCCCGGTTAGCGGGTACATAAGTACTTTCGGGGCGACGATAAAATATGTAGAAACTTAAGTTCTTTTTTTTATTGTATTTATTTATTTTAAATATTATAATTAGAAAAATAATCATAATTTCGGTAAATAGATAGTGGTATCCGTTAAGGGTTTAATAGGTTAGCCCCCGAATTCGGAACCCTCTGGTTCTTCGTTAAATTTGAAATCAAAGACTAGTAGTCAAATCGTAATCAATCCACCCAATTGGTTACAGTTTTTTTTTCTTTTCTCAACTTCGATTGGGTGGCAACTCCAAAAATGATTTTCAATAAAAAAATCGGAATTTCTCAATTTTTTTAGTCGAGAATTAATATTAAATGGGTTAGGGTTTAGTATTAATTAGGAAATAAGAAATCGATTTTAAACAAAAATCGAAAAATCAGGCTCGACAATGAGTATAAGAACACTTATGCCCTCGTTAAGGATGGGAGAAAGATAGTATTAACCCATGACTTCCAACCAAGTGAATGAGACACACAATTAGCTCACTTAAGCTACTAAGAGGAAGGCTTTAGTATTGTCTCGTAAAGAATTATGAGCTATTGAGAAGGCCGAGGAGTTAATGTTTCCATTGATCTAAACATTTTAGAACTAAGAGACTTAGATAATGTACCAAAAGTGGTTAGAAGTTTAATTGATGGGTTCTTCAACCTGTTCCCTAAGGAACTACCCTGAGGACTACCGCCACTCCGAGGAATTGAATACTGTATTGACCTATAGCTCAATACGGCTCTACCTAACGACCTGCGTGTAGGATGAATCTAGAATAAGCTGCCAAGCTGAAGAGGTAAGTGGACGAGCTTATTAAGAGTGATTATGTAAAAGAGGCTATGAACCCATATATTGCATGGCCATGTGCATTGATTGCTAAGTTATTAACTGCATTACTATGAAGAATAGGTACCTTATACTTATGTTCAATTACATGTTAGATGAGCTTCATTAGGTCAAAAAATTTTCTAAGATTGACTTAAGATGTGGCTATCAACAAATCCATGTGAGGCCTAAAGATGAGTGGAAAACTTCATTTAAGACACAAAATGGTCTTTATGAGTGGTTAGTCATGCCTTTTAGACTAACCAATGTGTCAAGCATGTTCATGAGGCTAATGAACATGTAATGGTATACTTTGATGATATTCCGGTATGTAGTGCTAGTCTGACAAAACATGTTAAACATCTTTGAGCTATTTTTGACATACTTTGTGCTGAGAAATTGTTTAAGAATTTGAAAAAGTGTATGTTTTGCCAACACAAAGTTGTCTTTTTGGTATGTGATATTCATGATGGAATTTAAGCTAATGAGGAGAAGATTCAAGCTATCTTAGATTGGCCAACCCCAAAGAATGTTACTTAAGTCAAAAGTTTCCATGGACTTGCTTCTTTTAGGAAACGGCTCATCAAGAACTTCAATACTACTGCTGATGCATACCGCAAGCAAGAACAGACAAGGTTGGTCGTAGGAATGGGTCTAAGCTTATTGAAAGCTTGAAAAGGGTGATGGGAAATATGAAAAAGAACAAAAAAGTGAATAAAAAGTAACCAAAACCCATTAACAGCTTTAAAGGATACGACTTATTGATGGAACTTTCCAAAGACTCATAGCACAACTCGATATGATGTACGAATTGGTCCAATGAGGTTACTCGCTATCTATGTTACTCGATACCTAGCCTTACTTAAGGGTTAGGATAAAAGTGAAATGAAAGTGAATAATCAGCATTTATGAGAGGAAAAATATTCAGTGTTTTTAATGTAATCTCATTCCGACTATAAGTACAAAGGTATTTATACTCGACAAGTTAGGGCAACTTAACTAAAAGGGGAAAAAACAAAAAGGGTATTTCCCAAATAAGTAATGTACAAAGAATACAAAGGGTAAAAATAAATATTCACGAAAACAATAATTAGTGTAATAGATTTTACATGTAGTCCTATACACGTGGCGGAGATGTATTGGTTAGGTCATTGGAGGATGCAAACAAAATAGTATTATTAAGTTGCTTGTCTGAGCAGAAGTGACTGAGGATTAGTCCGGGGTCGCTTTCTCAACCCCTCAACAAGGGTAACGCCGAACAAGTGGTCAATTCAGACATGAGTGAGTAAGTGTGTGAGGTTTGGTAGATGTCTCAACATTCTTCAATTCGACATACAATCTCTGAGAGACGGGTAGTCATTCGACTTAGCATACAGAGTGGCTCGTCAAAGAGATACTTGGCTTAGGTAAGAGTCGATTAGAGCAGGAGGATTCACCTTGCTAGCCCTTTTAGTCCTTAGACTCAACTGTAGGTCAAAGGCCTAATAGCCTAATTCTTGTCATTTCCTCTAATTGATTTAGATTTAAGATTAAATCTAAATGGTCTTCAATCAATTCTCGGTCAAGGTGATATGAACTGACATGGGCAACGTTGAAAGTGTTAGAAACTTCATAATCTTCGAGCAGCTCCATCCTAAAAGTATTGTCATTAATCTTCTGGAAGATTTTGAAAGGTCCCTCAACTCTTATAAATAGCTTGTTCCTCCTCTTGCTAGGAAACTTTCCTTGTTGAGGTGCAGCCGCACCAAGTCTCTTGGTTAGAATTGTTTAGCCATCCTACCATTGGCCTTCTCTCGTATTCTTCTAGTGACTTGGTTGATCTACCGAGTGACTTTGTTGTAGATGTATTGAATGGACTATGTTCAAGCTCTCGCGTAAGGGTCTTCTTACTCGGATACAGGGACAAGGGTGTGATCGAAGGGTAACTCAAGATTAAAACCATAGATAACTTCGAAAGGGGTCTGTTTGGTGGTATCATGTACTATCCGATCGTAAGTTGATTCCACCACTGGCAAGTAGATGTCCCAATCAACCAAGTTATTCCCCATTGTAGCTCAAAGCAATACTCCTAAGGTATAGTTGACTACCTCTATTTAGCCGTCAGTTTAGGAGTGATAGGAAGTGTTGAATAGTAGTTTGGTTCCTATTCGTCGCCATAAAGTTATCCAAAAATGGCTTAAGAACTTTGGGTCTTTGTCTAACACTACACTTCTCAGCATACCGTATAGTCGAATAATTTCCTACATGAAAAGAGAAGCAATAGTCAAAGCATTGTTAGTCTTAGAATAAGGCACAAAGTTTGCCATCTTGCTGAACCTATCCATGATGACCATTACAAAATCTTTGCCTTGAGCAGTTCGTGGTAATCCAAGAACAAAGTTCATGCTCAACTTAGTCTATTATGTCATCGAAATAAGCAAAGGCATTGCTTTTCCTTTCTCAGTTTAGCATTTAGCCCTCTTGTACACAACATAACCTTCTACTACTTGGTATACATCTCGTCTCATTCTCGGCAAAAAAAAAAAAACAATCATTCAACAGTTCATAAGTCCTTTTCTCCCCAAAATGCTTAAAGAGTCCTTTACTATGGGCCTCCCTAATAAGCAACTCTCGTAGTGAACAGATCAACATGCATAATTTCCCTCCTCGAAACAAGTATCTATCCTCTATATGATACTCGTCCATTATCCTCTTATCGGTACAACGCGCATGTATGGGTCTAAAGTATAGATCCCCAGCGTACTGTTCCTTAATACTTGCAAACCCAAACAATATCGTCTACAGTTCAGTAACACATGTCTTCTCGAAAGAGTATCTACAACCACGTTGCTCTGTCTTTATTTGTATTTTATTACAAAATTAAATCCTTTAAGGAATTCGACCCATCTTGCCTGCCGCTTTGACAACTTTGTTTGACTTTGAATGTACCTTAAGGACTCGTGGTTAGTATAGATGACAAATTATCTCAATAGTAGATAATATTGCTATACTTATAATGCTTGGATCACCGCCAAGAGTTCTTTGTCATATACGGAGTATTTTAGCTGAGGTCCTCTAAGCTTCTCATTACGATAGGCAATTGGTTAACCTTCTTACATTATGACAGCACCTATTCCAATACCTAATGCGTCACATTCCAGCTCAAATACTTTCTCAAAGTCAGGCAAAGATAGTATAGGTACGAAGGTCAATCTTTCTTTCACCTCTACAAAGCTTCTCTCTTCCTTTTTTCCCCATCAAAAGCCTGTGTTCTTCTTTATTAACTCAGTGAGTGGTACAGCTAAGGTACTAAAATTCCTAATGAATCTTCTATAAAAGGAAGTCAATCTATGGAAACTTCTCACTTCAGCACAAGTAATAAGAGTTGACCACTTGATGATTGTTCAGATCTTCTCATCATCTATTCATAAGCCTCCCTCGCTTACTATATAACCTAAGAATACCACTTCTTCCTAGAAAAAACAACACTTCTTAAGATTGCTAAATAATCCTCAGCATGGAGGATATTCAACACGGCACGGAGATGTTTACAGTAACTCGGCATGTCGACATTATACACCAAGATGTTGTCAAAGTACACCACGACACACTTCCCCATCACATGAAAGTGTCCAAAGCATTCAACAAGCCAAATGGTTTGACCATCCACTCATAGAGTCAATGCTAAGTTTTGAACGTAGTCTTCCACTCATCTCCCAGCCTCATGTGAATTTGATGGTAACTAAACTTCAAATCAGTCTTGTTGAAGATCTTAGCTCTACTCAATGCATCTAACATGTCTTCTAATCTCAGGATAGGGTACCTATAATTGATCGTAATCTTATTCACAGCTCGACTATTAACACACATTCGCCAAGTTCCATCCTTTTTCAGTACTAGAAGCGCTAGAATAGTATAAGGGTTGAGACTTTCCCTAACATAACCTCTCTCCAATAGCTCATCAACTTGTTGTTGGAGGTCAAAAACCTGTTTAAGACTCATCCGATAGGCTAGTTTATTCGACAGGGCAGTACTAAGTATTAAGTTGATGAAATGTTTTATACCTCAGATTGGGGGCAATCCCTCGGGTAACTGCTTTGAGAACATATTAGCAAATTCGTTAGCAACTTTCTTACTTTTAGGGGTAGTTCAACTTGCTCCTTCAATTCTAATAGACATCTGACCAACATAAGGGTCGGCTCGTTAACATTGATGGCCTCTTAGACCTTATCTCTACTCATCATTAGAGTCTTTTTCGATCCGCGAGCAAGTTTAGCCTGCAATTTGTTAACTTCACTCAATAGCATCGAGTTCAGTGTAATCTTTCAGCCATCTTTCTTGAACACATATGTGTTCTTGTATCTATTATGGATAACTCTTCTATCAAATAGACATAGTCAGCCAAGCAACATGTATGAGGTATACATAAGTAGCACATCGTAGAGAATCTCGTTGGAGTAATTTCCATTTGTGATCAACAATTGTACTTACTAGTTAACATGTAGTGCCCCCTTCTTACTTAGCCAATGCAACTTGTATGGCCTCAAGTATGCAACAGTTGACAAGCTTAACCTTATGATCAAATTGATTGATACTACATTGGTGCAACTTCTATTATCAACAATTAGTGTGCTCACCTGATCGTTTACCCTACAGGTGATATGAAACAAGTTCTCCCTCTACTCATCCTCGCATGATGGTTCTAAGTTCATTGTACGTTGGACAACCAAGATCAACTAATCCAAGTCCTTAGCAAACATGCACTCCTCAATCAGTTCATTATTATGTGAAACTTCTTTCTCGATAGGGCTCTCCTCCTCAGGTTCCTCATCAATACTCTCCACTTTCAGCTTTGCGATGTCCCCTTTGATGGCCATAGTTCTTCAGTTCAAGCACTAAACAGCTATATGTCCAAACCCTTGGCACTTGAAGTACTTAATCTAGCTCATCTTTCTACCAGATCCTTGCCTCTTCTCATAAGTTTAGGTCGACAATTGTCACGTTGACTCTTTTGCTTAGCTTAGACATATACCTTTTTTATTAACTTGGTACTTTACTAAACTCAGTGACTTCCCTATCCAGGTCATCTAGTTGGTAGTCTAGTTGATACTCGACTTTTTTTTCTTACTCTCTACTTGTTGAGCCATTCGAATGATTTCATCCATTGTGGTGAATTGTTGGAGTTCCACAATGTCTTGAATCTCACGTCTCAATCCAGTAATGAACCTAGAGATTGTTCGTACTAGTAGTCTCTCCACTTCACAATAGATCATAAGCATTTAAAATTCTTAAACATACTCGTCAATAGATCGGCTCTCTATCTTAGCTCCTGAAGCTAAGTAAAAGTATTCTGCAGATAAGTATCCAGTACAAATCTATTTCTAAGTATTCTCTTCATCTCAGGCTTGAAGAACACTAGGTTAAACTCAAGAGGGAAGGGGGTTGGTGAATTGGGTTTTATGATAATATGCAATTCTTTTCTATCTAACCAAATAAATGCAATAATAAGAGTACTCAAAGGAACAATAGAACGATAGTAAGTATAGAAATTAAAGGAGATAAGGATACAGAAATTCAAGCTTGGATATAACGTGGAGTTCGAACCACCTCCTAATTTCTACAGACTCACAATGCCTTTAATCAAGGACTTCACTTCACTTTATCAATTTCACAACTCAATACTCCAAGAGCTATATAAGCTTACACAATTTCTTTTACACACAACTAACTCAAGTATATCGCTTTCTTCACTCAAGATTACAAATGTGAGAACTTTCAAGGACTACAACTATGTCTCTTTTTGTTTGATAGCAAATAAGTGTACAAGAGACCAAGGAGAAGTAAAATAAGTCAAGAATGTAAGTGAATGTATTTTAATTGTAGTAAAATATCAGATCTTAATTGCCTTTGGTCAGGTTATTGAGCTTTTATTTCAACTTATTAAATTCTTCCCGTTACCGTGTATTAAATGCTCCAATGGCTACTTGAATCAAACTCTACCGGCATGCCGGCCCCTTCAAGCCAGTGAGTGTTTTTTAGGGCTTTATATTATCATTTGGTTCTTCATTGAGCTGTCAACTCGATAAGCTAAATATCACTTGAAAATTCTTTTAACACATAATAAACAAATATACTTTGCAATCTAACTTCAAGATCATTAGATCACCATTTAAAAGATTAAATTTCTTATAGAGATAATTGATATATTTATTTTTTAAGCAAATTAATCAACCTTATACAATTACCTCAATATAAAAAAATAATACTTAGTTTAGTCATCCACTTGTTTAGTTAAAAATAACATGTTTAGATATGTACTTTTTGTTCTCATCAAAATCAATTAATGAACCTTAAGTTCAACAAGACCAAGTATTAATCTCTCTATATCATTCTCGTCTCCTCGTAGCCTAGAAATTCTTCCACCACATGGCAGCATATCCAGAGAACTCGACAACAGTAATTCTCACTTTCTTGTAATCTTCATATTGATAATAGTCAAACACATGTTCTACCTTCTCTTCCCACTCTAAATATTTATCTACACTTTTAAACCCATCAAAGCTCAAAATCTGAAGCTTCACATGGTCAAAGGCTCTCAGTGCTTGAACTAGTTCTTCTTTTTCATAATTCTTTTCCTCATCCTCTTCTACTAGATCTCCCAAGTCAATCCTTTTCCTCACTCGTCCGCCTACTCCTCCACCTCAAGCTTATCGAGCTAGGTTCTGACCTCTAGCAGGTCGGACAGCTTATATGGTGTTATGTACAGCTTCAACAAGTCGGTAAGTTAATGCATAAACAAGTTGGGTTAAATCCACTAAGAGGTTAGCCACCTCATCAAGTCTCTCTTCAATATTCTTAAGAGTACCCTAAGACTATTGGCCATGGTGGACAACTCTATTGTTGTCATCTCCAATATCAATATTAACACTTGGTTCCATCATTTTCTTTAATACATTTTAGTTTTCAAACTCTTTGATTAGGTGTTTCAGCAAACACTTCCACAAACTAGAAATTTAACAGTTAGCAAACACAGAAATTAAACAAACATAGTAACTTACTTTGTTTCACACATGTAAAACAGAGTATAGATAGAACTTCGAGACAATCTACTACAACTCAAGCGAAACCTCCATTCTGATACCAAGATAATGCATACCGTAGCCAAGAAACAAATAAAGCCAGTCACAGGAATGGGTCTAAGTTTGCTGAAAGCATGAAAAGGGTAATGTAGAATACGTGAAAGAACGAAAAAGTGAATAAAAAATAAGCTAAACCCACGTATATCTCTAAAGGGAATTATGTGTTTACTAGATACTCAATGTACACTTAGGGTTTTAATTTAGAGAATTATGTGTTTACTAATGAAAGAAGTGGATAAGTTTATAAAATATCAGAATGCAAAATGTTCTAATTTTTAAAAAACTATCATCAATTTCAATTTATTGTCAATGGTTACGTACCTATGCAAAAAACTATCGACAATCATATGATCCATTCTAGTAAAATACAACTTATTTACGGTAAAAGATGATTAAACATGGTATGCTCTCTCTGGTTGACGGTAAGTCAAACTGTTGACAGTAACATTACACTATTGACAATCATACTTAAAAAAAAATAATTTATTTATTGTATAAAATTTTAATATACATATCACTATAAAATTTATGCCTTTATCGTACAAAATTTTAACACTACAATCAGTTATTAATATTATAGTGCACAATTTTCAAACACAAAATTATATATACCATACTAACATTATTTATAGAGTGCTGTTATATGATGTTAGTGTAATAATAGATAATATAGTATAGTGTACTAACAATGATATATATGAACAATACGTATATTATGTGCATAATTTATATATGAATTATAAACATATACTATGTATGCATAACAAATCAAAAATAAACATACTATTTTATTTTGACAATGATATATATGGATTAGCTCTATATAAATTATATGTGCGCATTATAATTTTATCTAAACTGTGTGGTACGTATCTTTTAATTTGAATAAATCACAAATCTAATTGTATAAATAATATATATATATATATTTAATATAGTTTATAGACAATAGTATATACGAATTACAATCATATGAATTGTATGTGTAAATTACCAAATTACATGAATCATATATAGATTTAGTATTTTCTATTAATCATAATATAGTTTATTTACATATTTATAGGTTACATCCATATGAATTGTATGTATAAATTACCAAATTATATGAATTATGCATAGATTTAGTATTTTCCGTTAATTATAATATAGTTTATACAAACGGCATACACGAATTACATTCATATGAATTGTACATGCAAATTACCGAATTATATGAATTACATATATATTTAGTATTTTTAATTAATCACAATATAGTTTGTAAACAATAGTATGTACGGGTTTTATTCGTGTGAATTGTAATTTACCAAATTACATGAATTATGTATAGTTTCAATATTTTCTAATAATTATAAAAGTAATATACAAAATAGTGTAAATCACTACAACTTATCCCTTTCTTATAGAAAACGTATGAAACATCCAATTATTTGTAGTTTATATGAATTTCATAATAATAATGTAAATGATAAATGAAGAAAAATATGTAACAATACTTTAATGTAAAATGAATAAGAATTTAGATGATAAGAAAATATTTTGTATGGAGGTAAAAAGAGAAATATTAATAGTTAATTGTAAAAAAGAAAAGACATATTGTAAAAATAGCAATGTTATATCCTTAATTATTGTAAAATAGAGATATTGATATTTAATTATAAAAAGGAAGAGGGATATTGTAACAATAAAGATATTTACATTTAATTGTAAAAAAGAAAAAAAGAGAGAAAAAATATAAAAAGGAAGAAATTAGTGATTAATTAAATTGGAAAGGGCAATATTAATACTTAATTGTAAAAAGGAGGTGAAATATTGTAAAAAACACAATATGATATCCTAAATTATTGTAAAAATAGAGATGTTAATATTTAATTGTAAAAAGGAAGAGGGATATTTAAAAAGAGAGATGTTTACAATGAATTATAAAAAGAGAAAGGAAAAATATAAAAAAAGAATATATTAGTAATTAATTAAATAAAAAAAGGGAAAAGAAAAAGTAACTTACTAACTTTTTATGACAGGTTACTTGAACTAGCTTTATGATAATATTATATTGATAGCGTTACCGTAAAAACATCCTATCATAAAATACCAATAATAAATATGCTTGTTATTCGTATTTAAGATGTTCTATTTAACATCTCAGTAGAATATTGTAGGTCCAAACTAAATATTATAAGCTTTTTTTTTTTTTTTTTTTCTAATTGCACATTCTAATTTAAAGAAAAAGATCCAACCTGATCCATCCTACATCAATCTTACAGTATCTTCAAGTTTATTTTTCTCCCTTGACATTACCTGCTCACGTAGAGAGCTTCTTATTGTCCAGAGATTTAGAAGTATATTTTTTGAAATTTAGAATCTTTTAATGTGTGTTTGACGAGTATGTCCTCGTCGTAGTGGCGAGTGCTTTATTGCCGCGGCACGATTCCACAAATACATACAAGTAGAATATGCCTTTTTCCGATTCTACTCGTCTCCATATAACCGAAAGTCTTGAGACCCACTTTTCTTCTTAAAAGATAGGACGCTTTTCCCTTTTTCTTTAATAGGAAATATTTTTAAGTTTTCGATATTAAATAAATAAACAAAGATATCTGCTAGTTTTCCATATAGTTGTACTCGTAGTATATAGATTAAAAGAATGGGAGAGTTAAAACAAAAGGGAATTAACATTAAAATTAGAGCAAATTGTAAATATATCTCCAAAACTATTAGTTTGGATGGATTTTCTAAGTTCCTTATAATATACATTTACCTCTTCACAGCATTCAAGAACATGCAATATCCCTAAACCATTCAAAGCCCTAAATTTATTGATGTTTATGATTCTTCTAATGATAATATTATAGTTTTACTAATGATTTGTGAAGTATTTAACTATTTTCAAAATCTTGAGAAAGGTGAGTACACAATTTAAAAGTTTAAAAAATTTAGCTATACGGGACAAATGGTTTTTGTGGATGTATTTGCAATTCCCTACTAAGAGAAGGAATAGGACTAAATATGTATGTACATTGTGGAAAAAGACAAAAAGATGGTCATGGAGATTTCTTCTTTCTTATAATCTATATCATTAAAGTATACAGATTTATCTCGGTGTCCACACCTTTTCCTTAAAAAATTGTATATAAGAGTTTATATATATTTATTATGTACATAGCTTTTAAAAAATTAAATACACTCAAATTGACTTCTCCTATTTTTATGGGAGGGTTACATAATCTTTTTCTTTTTGGTTTTTTTGCTACCCACTAAGCTTGACTTTATTGTATGGGAGGATGGTGAGATCCACTTAGGTGTATAAAACGTAACTCCCATTAGTTAAAAATTTGAATAAAATATTAGAATTAACTTTACATCAACAATGTGGATACATCTTCTGCTATTTAAATATTAATTCTTATATTTAAATATTAATATCTTATGGTTAATGCTATTAAAAAATTTTCCTCCAAATTATAAATATATCAAATAAATGAAGCAAAATAAATTCACGTTATTAGAATTTAGAAGGTGCTTTAAACCTTTTTTAAAAAAAAAAAAAAAATTTAAGCAATAGTGTCGTTTTCATTTTAACTTAGTGGCTCACTCGTTGTTTCTAGCTTCTAGATTTTCTCCATTTTCTTCACAAAAATTAATTAGTTTACCCGTCAATTCCACATCTTGACCCACCATGTAGATCTTGATCCCATCGAAATGGTCAATAGTTGCCATCTTGGTCTCTTCTCTCTTGCATCTCAATGCCCCTTGATAAGTTCAAAACCCTTTTACCAAAATTATGAAAGCTTTCCCATTTGCTTTTTTAGGTTTTTCTTCCTTTTACGGTTTTACCATTCAATATCTATCTAATATCCGTGAGTCCCATTAACTTTGAGGTCCAAATTTGAGGTGCAACCACGAGAGGGTTTGATATCTTATTTGTTATTATCTGACTCCAAACTCAAAATTAATTCACAATCGCAATTCTTTAGAATAAAGTCGTCAGCAAATGAACCCACATTAGTTTATCATCCCAGACCAAATGGCCATCATTGTCCTTGAAGCACTTTCTCCTTGAAAGTTTGAATCCCAAAATAATAGAAATTCGTTTGCATGAAACCATTACGGTACAATGACAAAACCATCCATCAAACTAGAAGTTTTTAGACCCAAGCTACAAAAGATACATTTCTTTTTATAAAATAAGGATTAAAACATACTTTTACAAATAAAACTTTCCAAAGACAATGAAAAGTTGATCTTCTAGTGAAATACCCTGGTTGAGATAATACAGTAATTTATTTAAGTAGTAAAAATCTTTTAGATTATGTCATTAGAAACCGTATTTTAGTAAAAAAATTTCTTAATTTATTAACCTTCAAGTAATTTCAAACTTATTCTAAAATGTATCTTCTAGTATTGTCAGATTAAACACATATTCTTTTAGTATACTGACTAGTAAAATTATCTATTTTAACAACCCCATTATGCATTCACCTTATATTTTTCTTCCTCTTATATATATATATATAGTACTTTACTATTTAAGTAATTAAATGATATTATATAAATACTTTAACTTTTTGTTCTATCACATTACATATATATATTATCTCCAATTTTTATTTTGATTTATGATATGATTTGATTATGTTCATTCAAAACCATTGATTGGATAAGTTTATAGGATCATATATAACTTTTAGGTAGAACCTAGTTATCAAGTATCCGAAGGTTAATGTATATACTTATTTTTCAAACAGATTTGTGGTGATTGTCAAATTCCTTATTGAGGTCTGAGTTATTGATTCAGGATTTGTCAGTTGGAGTTCTTTTAGCGGTTGTGGAGCAATTCCAGGTACTAGATGCTTGTTAGGACTTAAAATATAATTGAACTAATTCATATACGGCCTAATTGACCTTGATTGTTAATTGTGCTTGACTCATTAGCTCAAGAGCCCATAGTGGTAGATCCCTAGAGGAGTAACCGCTAATCATATATGAGAATTTCTTAGTGGACTTGATATGAGATAACACAATTAGAATTTTAGGTTTCCGATCTCTAGACTCTAGACTCTAGACTCTTGGTGTAAAGAAGTTAAAGGAAAACTTATATTATATCCATCTATGTATGTAAATAAAGATCATGGTGTGGCGGCGTCATGAGTACCCTTTTGTTGATTGTTGACATAAATTCAAGATAGTTAAACTATTGTTTGATTATATTCTATTATAGTTGCATTACATGCTTGTGAATGTTTTAGGCTTGGCATCTACATATGTTTGTGCACTGGTACTAGGCTTCGGCTCATTCCTTTATATTTTACAACTGCAGGTTGACTTGATAAATTTGCGACAAGTTTGGAAATTACTATCATTGGGTTAGGAAAGAGAGATGATTTAGTTCTATATGTTGAAAAAGACCAAGATCTAATTATTGAGCATATTTGTGGTTGAAGTGACTCGCCTGTAAGTCACTCAAATTATTGTATTTAAAGAATTACAATTTATATTTGATAAGCGATTGTCACAAGTGATTTTAGAGATTATAGTTGGTTTTAGAGCCTTAACATATTCTTGAATAGCAGGGACACTTGGCGAGTTGTGGTAGCCTCGAATTTTAGGGCGTTACATCTAGTTAGAGAGAAAACTAAACCAAAAGGGAAAAAAGAAGAAAAACAAAAGACAACCTTTATTAGAGGTCCTACAATGAGCAAGAAAGGTGGATATAGAGCACGTTATTGGGTTTACTAAGAGTAGAAAAGAGGGAAGAGGAGATATGGATAGGTATGAGGGGTAGCTAGCAAGGAGTAGCTACACTCAAGGTCTTTTTTTGTTTATTAAAGTTAAGTTTTTGTGTTTACTTTAAGGAAGGAGAGATGGGAGATTGAAAAAGAAAAAGAGAGAATGTTACTTGAATGTCATTGATAATTGAACTACAGATCACACCAAACAATCATTTATCAATTTTCTTTTATATCCTTATATGTGTAATGCCCCAAAACCTAAGGCATCACAACTTACTATGTGTCACTGTTAACCAGTAACATGCTAAAGATTTAGAACTATCCTAAATTCCACAAAACCTGTAATAATAATCAAAGCTCACATAATATCACTAAATATCATGTATAAGTAGGGTAGACAACCCACTCTACAAACATCATAACAAAGTATCAAAGAAAAAAATAACATAAATAGGAGTCTAACATGCTCCATAACAATGGAAACATAAAAAATAACATCTAAACATTAAAGGAGCCTGTTTCTTCAAAAAAACAACTCTCATATCAAATCAAAACCATGAGTCTCAATTTTAGTCCAACTCCACACATAATAACAAAACAGGAACTAAAACATCCATGAAGTCTTAACTCAACTAGAATTACCCACCATCAGAGAACTCTCAACAACAGAATCTAAAATCCAACCATGAACCCTAATCATTGTAGTAGTGCAAATAGTCCACACCACTCTCCTCCTACTCCATATCAATATAAGACTCTTCATAAATAATATACCCATTAGATTTTGCATCTGAAAATGATAAAAAGTAAGAGGAATCCTAGTATGGAATACACTAGCGCACTCACATGCTATACATGTCAAATACATACACTTCAATGCAAAGAGCAACAAACAATCAATTAATTATCTTGAATTTAAACTAATAAACATTAAAAGTATTCATGACCCCACCACACATCTTATACATATAGTATACTTAAGCTTTTAATACATACACAGTACAGTATTGGGAACAACTCGACAGGCCCTAACATTAGTGATTCCATAAGTCACCTAATTTTAGTTGCATCATCCTAATATACAACTCTACTAAGGACAATGTTACATACTAATCAATAGGTACCCCTACGGATCTATCATTATGGGCCTTAGGTCAAGCAAGTGCAACCAACAATAAATTATTAGTTAGACATGAAGTTAATCTAGTTAGTTTGCTAACCTATCAAGCACAACCAACATATGTACATTACGTACATGAAAAGCTAAATGTAAATCACTACAAGATTTAAATCATACAATTTAACATATTGATGATATACTCATGTTAATCTCTCATTCAAATCATCCCAAATCATGCTTTTTAAGTATATCCCTAACTTATGTTTGGTTAACACTCTCTAAGGCATCATAAGCTCCACTTCTATCTAGGCATCTAAAGGTTAGTATAGGAAAAGATTGAGTTTCTAATAAAATTTGAGAATTAGATCACTTGAATGAGGTTTTAGAGTTGAAAAAGTCAAAGGAATTCAAGATTAGAGATTAAATAGATCAAGGCATCCAACTACTAGCACTAAAGGCGTCTGAATGCCAGGGTAAGAATAAACTTTTGATTGTTTTTCTCAAAGGGCATCTCGATGCTATAGTAAAAGGACGTCCATATGCTACAGCACAGTATATTACAACCACTTTGATTCAATTTCACATCTCTCCACCAAAAACCCTAGTTCCTTACAAGAATCTACCTTAAGATTAACCTACTCCGAAACTTAAAAAACCGAACCGCAATCCTTAGTATTAGCTCAAAACTCTAAACCTAATCTCAAGTTCAAGAAAAACTTATTTCAAGCTTGATAAATAAGAGAAAATGATTGAATACTTACTTGGATAGTTGATGAACTTTGGAAATTTGAAATGTGAATCAAAACTCAAAAGATGGAGCTGCAAACAAGGAAGTTCAAATTCATTCTCAATAAAAACCCAAAAATTTCACTGAAATGAAGATTTCTTACTAAAAATGATCTTAAGAGGGGTCTTTCCTTCATCTACTTACATCAACTTATAATAAGGGTTCCCTTTTGAGCTCAAGCTTAAGTGATTAAATAGAAAGATATGTGAAAATGAAGGCGGTTTTAGATAAGAACAAGAAGAAGAACACACTAGTAAGGGTTTTAAAATGAAATGTAGCTAAGGTTTTTAGGTTGAGGGGGGTTTAAAAATTAATTTACTGCTTTGTATTAGAAACATTTTCTCTTTAAACCTTAAGCTTCAACTCATTTAGGTTTTTAACATGTACCTTAACTCTTAGTAGTTAGTTCACAAACCCATACTATGTCGACATTAAGAATAGGCATTAGAAGTAACCACTTATCTCTAATTTCCTAGCCTAAGCTTCTTTCTATATATAGTCAACCCTCTACCCCCAATCTAATTAGTTATGGACCTCATCCATGAGTATCACGATTTCCGAATCTTAATTCTCACCTTTAAGTCATTAGCCTAACTTAAGGTAATTAATCCACAACCTATGAACCTTACCTATAATTAATAATAGCCACTTATTGAAGTTGCTTTGCTTTAATTTCCTTGTCGAAACCTCTTATTAGTCATTATACTAACTCATGGTAACTAACATATTTCCCATCTACCATATCCCATATTAGGAACAAATGCTTCATTAACTATTTCATTTTACATCCTAACCTAAGCTTACATTCACAAACTAATGGCTCAATGGTTAACTAACATTCTTGCACCTTACTCGACATTAAAAATACTTGCTTAGCTAAGCAATCTCATTCTTTTCCATCCTAACAAGATGTCCAATTCAAGCACAGTGAATTCAAATAACAACCAATAAGCAAAATTTACTTTATATATTATTAAGCCTAGTTCATGCATAGGGAAAATCACAACGAATGAGATTAATGTTTGGGGATCAATTCAAATAGATGATCAAGATTCAAAAATTGAAATAAGGGATCAATGTTTCATAAAGTAGTTCAAATAAGGGATCAATGTTTCATAAAGTAGTTCAAATAAGGGATCAATGTTTCATAAAATGGTTCAATCAATTTTATGAAATAGCTATTACATTATAGTCTTATAATAATCAAATCTTTTATTTGTATTACTTTGTAAAAGATTAATACCTTATTTGAATTTTTTGAAACGTTGATCCCCTATTTAAACTTACTCCTAGACATTGATCCCCTCTATTGTAATTATATGCATAAGAATATAATAAACACTCTAACTTTGATAAGCAAAAAGTAGGTAAAGAGGAAGGTAGCAATCACCCAATAACTCTAAAGCCAATTCACAAAAATCTTACAATACTTAGAGTAACAAAATCTAAAAAATGAACATATGTCAAATTTTAAGGGGTGAAAATATGGAAATTAAGGCTTAAACAAACTTTACTTGATTATATATTGGTTTTGATCGACTAAGTTTTAGTCTTGGTTTATCAAGCCCTAAGGTTAGGTACAAGGGTTGATGAGGATAAGGTTTGGTTGACTATGCCTTATCGGTTAACTAAGCCCCAATTGTAGCAACTCGGATGACTAATTGAAGCTAGAATTTTACTCTCTAAGGTTATAAGGTTGTTTAGTAGACTCTTTGTCCACATTGGTCAACTAAACCACTTTTAAAGGAATCATACTAAGAAAAGTATTACCTTTTTTATCTGAAAGCCATCCAAGATGGAATTTTTCTAATATCAATGCATTTGGAATACAATTGTTTTTCAATTAAGATTTCCTAGAACTAATCAAAACTTAAACATATTAATGGTTGTCATTCACTATACTAACCTTAATTCTATTCTAGCCTAACTACTCTTTACAAGGCATGACAAAGAAATAAGAACTTATGACTTAAATTGATTGACCATTGTGATTTTACTTTATGTTTCCTTGACAATTGTCCCAAAACTAACCTATGTAAAACCTCAAATTATGGACAAAAGATTTAATAAGCAATATACGCCTATGCTATATATATGTGTATGTAAATACTAATAAGATGTTAACATATATGACTTGTGTAGATCATAGGTAGTAATTGATATGGAAACTACTCTTTTCATTATTATTCGTATTAACATTTTATTGGTATTTATATGCCATACGTACATAATACATGGCGTACACGTAGCATATAATACCTTATGAATCTTTTTTTCAAATAATGAGTTTTCATTAAGTTTCCTCAAATAAGAAACCCTTCTTTTCATGCATTTAACTTCTTAGAGATACCTTAGTTCTTGATTTTTATTAGCACCTATAGGAACATTAGAAGAGATAAAGAGTTTGAAAGTATGAAAAAAAAATGATGGAAGAAGAGAGATGTCTTTGAGACATCTTGTCTTAAGTTTGCTATTAGCTTTGTCTTTTTTTATTTTTTCATTATTTCAATGAGTTGTAAGACAAAATTCGATTTGGTTCACAACCTCCTAATGAGCAAATTGTTTTAGAACTAATTATAAGCAAATTAGAAAATTGTTCGAATCACATTCATTTTTTGTCATGTAGTTTTTTAATTCATCATCTCCTATGAGGCTATTTTGATATTTCCTATCAAACAAACCACATATTGTTTTAACCAACTTAGGAATAGAATAATTCAAACTAGGTTAACTTTGGTAGAAACAAAGTAAAATAAATAGAAACTAGCTTAGGCATAGTAAAATAAAATGAGGGAAATGGGATTAAAAGACCAATGCTTGAAGAGTGGAATAGAGATTCTTTCACCATATTATTATTAATATAGCTTGATATAAAGTTGTAGACGCCCCATTTTTATCCACTTATTTATTTGTTTAATTTAGGCTAAGTTTACAAAAAAATAAAAAAATTTTAAAAGACACAAAAAATTTAAAAAAAATGACAAAAACCCAAAATAATTAAAAATAAAAAATTGAAATATACGAAAAAATAATAATAATAATTTTCAATAAAAAGTGTAAACAATGTATGAGTTGAGTTAGTTGGTCGTCTATGGTCGAATTGAGCAATAATAAAATATACATGCAATTTAATAAATTTGAGTCTTTAAATAATTAAGCTTCATTAGAAAAATATTTTTTAAAAATAGCCCAATAAAGTATAAAGTGAATTTTTATCCAAATTGAAAATATTTTAATTAGACTAATTAAAATAGACTCAAGATTTATTAAATGGTTAGCATGTGTATTTTGGGCTATATTAAAGGACTATGGTTAATTTAAAATAGGTTAGGTTGAGTTAGGTCCAAGATAGAATACCTAAATAGAATGTGTAGCTTCTAGAACTTGATCTTGAGAGTGGATTAGATCAAAATTTTAGATTTCTTTAGGGTTTGAATAGAATCATGATTAAATCGTTAGAGAAATTAACAAATCTAAAGCAGATATAATTAAATCTTGTAAAAATTAGATTTTTTAAAACCTTAATCAAGATTGAATTCTAGTTGAAGAGATCGAAAAGACTTAACAATGATAGAATTGTTAATCTATGAAAGAGGGATTTGTCTATCAATCTAGACTAGTTCCAAGCCCTATACAACAATCCCTATGCCCGATGTTTTCTTTTTGAACTCCAAACATTATGCCTTAGACCCCTATCACCTTACTCCCTTTCCATCAACGCAACAACCACCCATCTCTAATCCCTCTCTCATGGTCCAAACTCGTGCTACTCAACCACCAATCAATGACCGTAGTACCCTACAATACCGAGGCCATTGCATCCATAACTACTACTACCAATCACTTATGAAGTCACATGAATCCATCACAAAATCTGACGTGGCGGTTAGAGCTCCTATCATTATTCAATTACTCATAAGAACCAAGTTTCCCATTCGATTCATCGCTTAGAGACCACTACGTGAAGTTGATTTACCGTTGCATTTTTCTTCTTTAGCTAACCCTAAGATTCTCTTCCAACCTAACCTAAGCACAATAAGCTCCTGATCTGACCCGTATGTTTAGTAATAGGTAGGTTTGTGTTCTTTTGGTTCATTTTCCCTTTTGTTTGGTTTATTTTAGTGCCTCTTTATTTATTTATTTTTTATTTTTCAAGGAAGGGTCAAAATTGTTTAATTATTTTGTTGGTAGGTACTAACTTAAGTTTTTTTTTTTTAATTTTACAGGTCTTTATATTTCTTATGTTAATAGTGTCTATATGTGTTGCATATTCATCACAGAAAACATGTTTTAGGCATATTGAATAAAGTTGCATTTTTAGATAAAATTTCATATTCTTAGAAAATTATTTTTTTAGATAAAAATGGTATTTTTAAGATAAAATTGCATATTTTTTAGAAAATTGCATCATTAGGGTTAACACATCTTTTTTATGGTTTAGACATCTTTTCTATTATCACATCCCGACTTAGCATAGAATGTACCATTACATATTATTACCTGTTGAAAACTTAACTCAACCTGCTCATTCATCAAAAGACAACTTTATTTACATGATAAAAGCGTTACTACATCAGAGTTCAACTAGATATTTAATTACAACTTATGTATACAACATAATATTTATGTCAAAACATGAACCAGCTTTTTCTTTTGTCATCTTCACAATAGTAAGATTTCCATCTTAGTATAAGTTCTATACAAAAGTCTTCGACTCTAACTTGCACTCTTAGTATACATCTCCCCTAATGTTGAGCCCTTCACAATATTATTAACCTAAAGATAAAACATTTTTTCCCCTCAGCTACTGAAGTTAAGTGAAAGTGGATAACACATAATACAATATAAACAATATCACAACTGAAACATTTTAATCATAATCCATAGGTTCAACTTCAAATATGCATTTGCCTAACCAGGCATTTATTTCTCGCAATTCAACATTCTATGCTTATGTATGTAGTATGCATCGGTACTGATATCCTATGTCCTTCCAATTTTCATCCAATTAATCAACATAGCTAGACATCTAGATACAACATTCAAGAACCTATGGGCAATAAGGAGCTTCATAAGAGTAAAACCCCCACCAAATCAGACTATATACTGTAGTAGTATACTAATATCAAAAAGGACAACAAGGCGGTGCCAGGTGTGGAACCCCAACTTTGTGTTACAAGATTAAACTACATACTGTAGTTCACCAAATCAAATTAGTTAAAAAGGCTAACAAGGCCAACTTAGACTACACACTATAGTTTACCAAATCTGACTATCAAAATAGTCAAAATATTCAGGCAATGCAAATCTCTATGCTTCCAAAAACTAAGTTCATAAAGCCACGATTTTTCTTAATCACTTGAAAGCCTCATTTTGCAAATTCTAACCCATAGGTCCCATTTATGTCATACCATGCCATGTTGTGCAGTAACAATTCAAGAATATCATTTAGCACAACCGGTCTTCACGTTTTATTCAACCTAACGATCTGGCTTTAGTTTTCGAACTCTCCTTAGCGAAATTTTAGTATCTCACTTAAAGTTCACTTAGGTGAACACCTAAAAGATTGAGTTAGCAATCAACATCCCCGATTAGCATAATCATTCGTAAGTACAAATCAACATCCAACCTAACAGCATAATGGTATAACCATAATATAGTTACCATCATTCAAAATCACCACATCATCATCATTCACTATACTAGTATATCAGTTTACCTAAGATATACCCATATTCAATCAACATAGCATCGAACAGCACATAATGTTATGAGTAGCAATATATTTACTCTAAACATGGGTTAGATCCACTTATCTAGACTTAGTAATAGTGCAAAATCCTAAACTTCACGACATGGTCCTTCCTTACTTATTACACCTAAGAAAATATTAACACAATTCCCAAGTCTAGTAGCGCTCAAATCCAAATTCTCATAAACTTTCCTTACTGTGTCTTTAAACTTCATTTGACTATATCTTACTTATTTTCTATCTGATTTTAGTAAACTTTTTATCGTTATAATCATTATTTTGAGTACTATTAAGATATCTTAAGAATCAAGTTTATCAATATTGTCAAAGTCCAAAAATACCATTTTCTCACTACTAACTCAACATTATGTTATCATAATTTTGTAATTAACTCAAATAAGCTTTGATTCTAAATTAGAAGTTGATATCAGGTAAGTGTACCTATCAATTTTAATATAGCAGATGTAAGTCCGAGTCGATCCCTTAGAGACTTCGAGTACTAATATTAACCTTAGCTCTATTATCTAACCGGAAAATTATGATGAGTTGAATGAATTAAAAATACTAAAATTAATAAACTAACCTAATTATGAGACTTGATTAAGCAATTTAGAAAGTGATAAAATTAAGAACGACTTCAAGAATGCAAATAACGTATTTAGGAATTATTTCCCCTAGTGTTTAACATGTGATCGCTTAAAATGTATCCAATTAAATCTCTATTATTCTTGACCGGAGAGATTCACAATTAAAGTTAATACCTTTCTCAAACATATTAACCCTAATCCTAAATTATTTACTGGAATCTCTTCTCTTAGTAATATAATTCAGAATCGCATTAATGTATAATGAATTCCTACACAAACGAACAACTTTCCAGAAGAAACATGTATCTTATCTCTAAGTACACATGTAATTCTCTCCAATTATGTCAAGATCTCATTGCACGTGTAATTTCTCAATCATCATGCATAATATCATAGATTGATACTCTAGAAATATCAATTAACAATTAAATAACATCATTGAATCAAGAAAAGATGAAGACTTTATTGAAAATTATCAATCAATCTAATAATCACATGAAACCCTAGGTTCCATAATCCTAAATACAAGAATTTTAAGCTATCATAATAAAACTAAAAATGAATTCCAACAAAATCAAGAGATAAAACATGAAAAACCTCTTTTGTTGATGAAAAATCTCTTCAATCTTGAAGTTTGGTGTTGCTTTCGCCTTTTTCCTCTTCTTCTCTTCAAGTCTCTTCACTTCTCGAGTATCCTATGTTTATGTGAAACCCTAGTATGTTCTTTTATAATGTATTGTAAGATTTCCGTTTTCGTCACTAGACATGGCTTAGGACATAGTCATGTCCCCAAGTCGTGTAACTTTCTGACCTTGGTAAATTTTCCTGGATGAACACAGCCTGGGGATACGACTATGTCCCAAACTATGTAACTTCAAAACTTCATAACTCATTCATTTGAACTCCAAATTGAGTGAAACTTGATTCGTTTTCTTCTTTTTAAATCCAAGAATGCATTCAACCCTTGAAATCAAAATTTTACTTAATTAAATATCAATTTCTTTAAAGAAAACAAAAAATGTAAGGGAAATACTATAAAATCACCATGTGAAATATGTTTAAAATAAAAGTTATCAGAAGTCCTAAAAATCCCACTTTTCAAACTTGACCAGCAACTCTTACTATATCTAAAAGTGTTCATTTTACATGAGTTAGACAAATTTTTTAATAGTACTAATTATTGTATTACATATTAAGCAAATATATAGGTTTTTATTAGGAAAATACATAATAAATAGTATACAAGCCTAATTAATTTCATAAAAAATCCTATAAACTCACAAAATTATGAATTTTAATTATTGATCGTGAATTATACTAAACTTGCTATTATCTATTTTTTACGAAAATATGGGTTTTGACTCGAAATTATAAAAAATTATGAAAAATAAATAAATTTATGTGTGAAATAAAAATTAAGTGTTCTAAATATCATTATAAAATTTCAAAATTCAAAATATGTATGACTTATTCATTAATTTAGTCAAAACCAATTATTTTAACAATTCGGTAAAACTAATAGTTTTGTTCAAAATAATTATAAAAAATAGTAAACATACTAAATTTAAAAAATTCTTGTTACCACAATTAAATATATATATTAGGTGTATTATATACAAAAATTGAGTTTAAAACAACATCATCAAATATTTATAAAAATTAATTCAATTTTCATCCAAGTAGAGCATTTTCTTAAGGACCTTATATTTCCAACCATTATTTAACTAAAATAAAATGACTATATTAATCTACTCCAAAAATAATCCTAGAAAACCAAATTTTATAATTAATTAATAATATTTGATATTTTTAGAAAATTAAATAAGTTACGGGTTGAATTTTAGTTTACCTGAACTGGCTACCTCGCGGTTATTGAACTGCCGCACCTTATCAGAACAACCAAGTGCACTACCCTCTCTTTAACTCCCAAGTCGCTCTAAGTCAGGTTATAGTTTAGTATACAAACTGCCTTAAACCCATTCGAATCCTATTTCTTGTTTTATTTTTATTTTATTTTTTCTAATTTTTGTAAATTATGTTATTGTATTTTTAGTATGCTAAAATGTTGTAAATGAGGGTTTGGGTCCTATTTATAGTTTTTTCAATTTTTTTTTATCTAATAAAAATTAGACATGTGTATACCACATGTTAGTTTTCCAATTTTCTAGGTATTATGTGTCATTTTCTAGTTAATTAGGTATTAACTCATGTTTTCTAATTAATCCTAAGCTATCACATCATTTGATGACTTATCCATTTATTTTTTTATTAATTTTCCATTATTTTATATTAATTTCCCTTATTTTGATAATTTATTATTATTATTATTATTATTATTATTATTATTATTATTATTACATATAATGCATATCACATGTAAATACATATATATTACATATAATTCAACTTCATTTATTATTTTTGAAAGTTAATTAACTCACCTCTAATATCTTACTATATCTAAAAATTCGAATTTCACATTTTCAATATTTATTGGCTTTATCGATAAATTAACATTTTTCTTAAATTAATATTTTTATATAGCTTATTTTGAGAAATTGACTTTACTAAAATTACTTTGCCTACCTTTTCTAACTTTACTTTGAAATTTAAAATAAAATGAATAACATAGCTCAATGCCATAAAATTAGTGACTCGAATCTTAGGATTATTGAACTGGTTGGAAAACCCTAGCTATTACATCTATAATTTAGACATCTTTTCCATGATTTAGTCATATGGTTTAGACATTTTTTTTCCATGATTTAAACTTCTTTTCTAGGGTTTTAGGCATTTTTTTTTATGATTTAGGTATTTTTTTTTATAATTAGGCATCTTTTCCATAATTTAGGTATATTTTCTATAATTTAGACATCTTTTCTATAATTAAAGATATTGTCAATAGCAATTACATTTTTTTTTTCATAAAACGACAAGTTTTCCATGAAATTGCATATTAGCATATTTTTATAAAACTTACATTTTTTATTTATTTGTTTTTCTCATTTAAATGTTTTAGTATTTTTTTTTAAGTTTTGTCATGTAGTGGTTTTTCCTAAAATCAAAAATACTAACTTAGAGTTTATTTGAAAATTAAGTCTTTAGGTTATTTTTTTAATTGAGAATAAAAGTTAGGTTTTTTTTAGAATTTTTCTTAATAAAAATAAATTAGTTAAAAAACGTAAACCTAGCTCATTGTCAAAAATAAAATTTGTCAACTCACTAAAACTTTTCTAAAAATAAAAACTATGGTCGGTTTAATCCCAATTATTGAGTACATAGGCATCTCCAGTGCAACCGTTAAATTTGTAAAATATTTTGTTTTCTTTTCATTTTAAGGAAAATTAGTAATAAAAAATTCGTTTTTATGCATTTTACATTTTTGCATGTTTTCATATTTTTAGAAAAAATTCCAAAAATTAAAGGCACATTAGTTAATTTTTTTAATTTTTACATAGTGACATTTGTCTCAATATGTTAGCCTCTGATCCCATTTCTTTGGTTTTTTAGAAAATCTATGAACTAATGGCTAAATTAAGGTTTTCACACCTGAAAACCTTAATTTGACTTTTTACCACTTTAACTAGTTGGTGGTTCTAATTTATTTTTCAAAATATTTTTTTAAAAAAAATTTCCTTAATTTTATGTCAAACAATCTATATTAAGCGAACTAGGCTTAATATAGGTTAAATTAAAGAAAAATGAATTAGGATCTAATAGAATCGACAACTCTACTAGGGATCTTGTGGGCTAGCCATGTAAAAATTAAAAAATTGATTAATGGGTTTTTTTTTCTTCCTTATTTTTTTTTTATTATATATTATTGTAAATAGTTATACTAATTGGGTGTTAGTGATGCAGGCTTGCTAAAAAAAGCCTAGCCCTACTAAGCTTATTTTGGGGAATTTAGGGTGGCTTAAGTTTTTTTTTTATAAACCTTATTTGTATGCTTAGACGTGGTCAAACTTGGACCATTTTAAGAACCTTGAACAGGCTGCCATTGTATAATCCTCAAGTCATTGGGGTTTTTACCCCTACCTAACTATGATAAGTGAGCCCATTCATGCTTCGATATAGCTCACCAGGCATTTCCTTGGGAATGCTTGAAGCTACAAAAACTGAGACCCATATATCCCACCATCCTGCATCATCTTAAATGAAAAAAGGGGTTAATAATTTTTTAAATTATAAAAGCTAAAAAAAAAATCGTTATAACCCACGGCTAATTGAGCCTTATTTTCAAAATTTAATATACTTATATATATATATATTATTATTAAAGCCAATTGAGACTAAAGTAACCATTTTCTTTCTAATTTACTATTTACACCTCTAATCTAATATATATCACCATAAAACTAACAATAAATTAACTTTTAGAAACTATAAAGATAATATCATATGACTAAATATGTCAACTTAATTTTTATTTCCTTAGGGTGGCTTAAGTTTTTTTTTTATAAACATTATTTGTATGCTTAGACGTGGTCAAACTTGGACCATTTTAAGAACCTTGGATGGGCTGCCATTGTGTAATCCTCAAGTCATTAGGGTCTTTACCCCTACCTGACGGTGATAAGTGAGCCCATTCATGCTTCAATATAGCTCACCAAGCGTTTTCTTAGGAATGCTTGAAGCTACAAAAACTAAGACCCATATATCCCACCATCCTGCATCATCTTAAATGAAAAAAGGGGTTAATAATTTTTTAAATGATAAAAGCCAGAAAAAAATTGTTATAACCCACGGCTAATTGAGCCTTATTTTCAAAATTTAATATACTTATATATATATATTATTATTAAAGCCAATTGAGACTAAAGTACCCATTTTCTTTCTAATTTACTATTTGCACCTCTAATCTAATATATATCACCATAAAACTAACAATAAATTAACTTTTAGAAACTATAAAGATATTATCGTATGACTAAATATGTCAACTTAATTTTTGTTTCCTTAAAATCCTGACAACTCCCTCTCTCTCTCTCCACAACACTACCCCCACCCCCTAATATCTCTATATTGCCTCTGATTTCTTCTCTCTCCCACCATTTCATATTAATGCACATATCTTGCCACTAAATATCTCTCTCTCCTACCTTCCCCTACTAACTACATATGTCCCCACAATATCTCTCTCTCTCTCTCTCTCTTCATCCACATTTTCTACAAAACTGTAATTGAAACACTTCCTAATTTTCCTTGGAATTGTTATTGAAACCAATCGATACACCCATCATAGAAATCTATGCAAGAACATATATGGGTAACATAGGTGCAAGTTTGGGCTTTTTAGTGTCACCATCTACCTACTTGATCCTATTGCTAGCATTTACTGATTTAGGGATGATTTTGAGGGTTTATTTTTTCTCTTCTTTTTTAATATGTAGCTATTTTCTTTATTTCCTAAAGAACCATCTTTAATTTTGTTGTTTTTAAAGTTGGCCCCTTTCTCATTCTTTACATTTACATGTGTGATGTTTTCAATGCATGGTCGAGATATGTTGTAGAAGAGATTTCTACAATAACAAACAACGAGACTATCATTAATGGTGAAGAGATTGTTTTGGCTTTAAATCAAGACGTTTGTATGAAGTGCTTTAATTCGAAACGTTTTGGTATCAGATGATTATGCTGGGTTAACATCATACTATAGTCTCCTTCATTCACTACATGCCAAGTAAATGACTAAACTGCAGAGCAGTTTCCAACATTCTATGGTGGTTTACCTTTGTATTTTTAGTTTAAGTTTGTATCTTTACTACCCATTTCTTTTTCTTTTTCTTTCTTTATGCATTGTTACGGGGTTAAAGAGAAGATGGTAAGAAAATTTGGTTCTTTTTTTTTCCCTTTTCATTTGTGTTTGAAGTTTCATTCTTTTCGAGCATTTGTACTATTAATTTTTATTGCATTTAAATATCATGATACTTTTTCTTTAGTAAAAGTAAATTCTTGAAGTTATTGGTTTTTATGCAAAATCCTTTATCATGTAGTATGGATACTGCTGCTATTATGGCCATTGCATTTAGAGTGAGTACTTTCACCTTTGTAACAAAGAATTTGTGATGTAAAGGGAGATTTTTGTGCAATCAATGGTGAGACTTTGTTAGTATCATTACTTTGCTTTTTATCAACTTTACAATTGGCTTTATAGAGGAAAACAATTTAAGGATTGTTGCGCCTACTCTCCTAACTTGATTGGCAATGAACTAAGATGAAAAATGCTTGTAGTCCACCTAGCACTTTTTCAATATGTTGAAGAATAATTGTCAATTGGTTTTACATTACTTGGTGAAAAATTTAATTATAAAATGTAAGTCCATTTTCATCAAGTCTTATTGATTATAGATGATTTCTATTGCAATAAATGATATTGCCCTTTTATGCATGTTGTTCTAACGATAGCAATTATCCTCTTCTAAATTTTAATATGTGAAATAAGTGAAAGATTTCAAAATCAATATATTGCTTTTGGGTTTTAAAAAATGCATTGCAGGTTTCTTTTTTGCAACTTGCTTACCTATTAAAGGGGCATTGTTCATATGAATTGACAAATTATTTATATTATAATAACACATACTTATTCTTTTAGGTATTGTTTTGCAAACTATTATTTGAGGAAATGGATCCTCTCCATTTAAGGTGTTGTATTTTGATTTATTATCATTATTATTACTCTTGATAATGTGTACGATTTTAATTTTAGCTATTTTGTGTATATTTGTAGTTTTGTGATTTTATTAATATTTTGTGTATAAATGGAGATGTTTTTCTTGTAGGAATTGAATTGAATTTTGGAGATGAATAAAGAATCAATGCGAGTTATGGCAAAACATTGGTTAAAGGAGTGCTTTCTTCAAAACAAATAAAAAGCTACACCAACCTATGATTCTCTCTTTTCATAAGCAATGATAGTGATGATGGAATTATAAAAATAAATTTCTTACTTTCTAAATATCGTATGAGGTAAAATCAAAGTTTCTTTTTATTTTTTTGTTGGCTAACCTATCATTTTGTAAATTTGCAATAGTTTTCTTCTTCTTCATTGTTGTTGTTGTTGTTTTTTTTTTTATGGCTAACATATTAATTTTTAAGTTTTTATAATTATCTTATATTACAGGATAGGTTTAGTTTTACAATTTTTCACCCACTACCCATGTTATTAGTTTAGTTATTTCCTTTAAACTCTTATACATTAGTGGAATGTAGTATATGGAAATCGATACTTATAAAATTCATTAGTTTAATTATGCGAATGTTGCAAGTAGAGTTGTCTTCTTATTGAATAGCTAATGAAGTTTGGAGGGAAAAAAATTGCAAATTGTCACTTCAATTAGCTTATTAGTTACACTCTTTCAAGGACTCGATGCCCTGTTTTGGGCTTTAAAGATTTTCTTTACCCAACTTTTACATATGCTACTTCATCTTCTACTTCTACATCTATCTCTATTTAATAAATTCATTATTTCACTTTGACCCTCACTAAATACATGACAGCCCCTAGCTATGTTGATGTTAAAGCATAATCGTTTGAATATTCGAAACAACAAAACTATGAATAATGTTAATTTTCAATGAGGTTAAAGGAACTTAGAAAGTTCAAATATTTCTATCAAATGGCTTGCCGAACATTCGATAATTCCAAATTGACAATACATGTATCATAATCACAACCATAAGGTTATCTCCTAATAAGTTAAGGAAGGCCCCTTTGGGTATAAATGTTTTTAAAATAACAATCTTAAAAAATGTTGTACAATGAATTATTTCCAAGGCCTTAATTTTATTGTTTTTTAATATTATATGTGCAATCTTGATGAAAGATTGGGATTGGGATTAGGATTGGGACTGGGATTTCAATAGTGTGAATTTTGTCCTTATAAGTGATGTACTTGGACCTTTTTATTAACAATGTACATGTTTTGCCCATGTATATTTGTCAATTTATTAGTTTTACCAAATAAGACCTATCATTTGTGCTCTTAGTATACATAATTTGTTTTGATATATTAGTAAAAATAAGAATTCTTGATACCATAAATCTACTGAAATAATTGATTGCCATCCTTATTACTTTTTTTTCTCTTCAAAATTTTGTTTAATTAGTATCTCCAAACTAAAAATATGTCGAACCTAAAAATTTCTTAATTATATTTGATCCATAAATCTCATAGAAAAATGAGATTTAATGGAATAACATTAACTAATTTTTCCTAACAAAGAGAAAAAAAAAAGCTTTTTTTTTACTAAGCAATTACTTTGCATTATTTTATTGATTCAACAAAAATAATAATATCTTTTTCAATCAAACTAAAACATATCATGAAAAAGGAAAAGAAAATTACTATGACAATCATCATAATCTGCATTCTCTAATCAATATGTAATTATTGCTACAAGATTATATTTTTCCATTTTTCTTTTTAGTCTTTTTTTGCCTCAAGATCATCGATTGAAATAGATAATAACTGTATATCAAATTTGATTAGAATTTTTTTAATTTTTTTTTTAACAAATAGGTTCATGACATTCTTTCTAACCATTTATTTTGATGATATTGATGTTTAAATTGAATTTTTATTTTTTTCAAATCTTATATAAGGATATATTTATTAAATATATGTATCTATTTGTTTGATTTTAGAAATTCATTTAAATGCCCACATGATCAGCATTATAGGATTAACGAAATGTGTATATTTGTACTTAATAGCATTTATAAATGAAACAATAAATACTTTGAATATTATAAAGCTATATTTTTCAGTTTTTATTGAGATGATGGTAGAAAAAGTATTAAAAGAAAAAAAATTATTTCAGCAATTTTTTTTTTTTAATTTTGGAATAACTTTGTTTTAAAGAAATGTACATAGTCGATCTTTTGTTTTTCATTTTCTATTTTTTTGGCAAGCAATGGTATGTAAATAGATTGATTTATCAATATGCACAACTCCTTCTATTTAAAATTTTGAAAAAAGATATTAAAATTATTTTACACCCGCAACACGAGTGCATTGTCCACTAGTATATATAAGTATACATGGGCTTTATTTAAAAAAAAAAAGAATAATAATTTTACAAATTCACGTACTTATATATGTAAGTTTACATAAATATTGACCGTAGATTTATAATAATTCTATTCCTATAGTTTATTAATTACCGATCCCTATTGTATTGCATGTATGTGTAGTATATTGCATTAATTTATAGTTTTATCTTAATTTATGTGTATTGTTTTATTTTATTTTATTTTTTGTGTTGTCTGTGAATATTGGCTTATAATATGTGTATCATGTTTCATGAGTAAATGGTCGTGTAACATAAAATTTAATATAAAAGGCTCAAAATCATTAATATTTTCCATGTACCATGATGTACTAATATTTAAAAAAAAAAAAACTCAATATCAGCTTGTAACTTTTTTTTTTTTTTTTTTTTGCATTCATTATGGAAATTAACTATGGTAAAGATTATTACGGAACTGTCATTTTTTAAGGCTTTCCAACAATTTTTTTTTTAGAAAAAATAAGAGAACTTTCAAAAAGATATTTTATGATAAAAAAAAAACTACTTTTTACTTAGTCGATTTCTATTGCAATGCCCTAGATGTACTATACTGTTAGAAACTAACAAAATATTTTAAAAAATCACAAAATAAAAAAGAAAAGATTTAACCATCAGATTTCCATCATAAATTATTTTCCATCTTAAGGTCATCAATTTTTTAAATATCTAAATTATCGTTCTTCGTGTTTATCTATTCAGTTGTCACAGTCCCGATAGAGTTTTTTCTATAAGTCTCACCCTTATGTCGTGTATTTAAATAAGTTTCTTATTGTAAAATAATTTCCGCTTCTCTATATCAACCATATAATATAATCGCTATCCTGTGTCTTCAATTATCAGTCCTAATGTTTTTTTTTATTTATTTTAACCTTTTTTCTATATAGTAAGTTTAGATTCGTCAATGCGAATGTTAGGCAATTTGTAACATAAAATAAGCATTGATTTTTCAATAAAAATTTCCAAAAAAAGAAAGGTTTTCAAAATTAAAAACTTAATTTTTTTTAAAAAAGAGAGGGGATGTAATATTGTTAGTAAGGAGGGATTCTTACAGGATTTGAAAGATTTCCTTTTAAGTAGTTTAGCCTAACTTGAAGCTCATAATCATTTTTTTCAAAACCAAGATGTCTGAAGCTCTTAAATAGAGAATAGCCACAACATAAAGAGTTCTAAGCAAGCATGTGAAGCAAGTCAAGATCATGGCCCATACCCAAGCCTAAGGGCCTATTGACATACCATTTAAGGCAAACAAGTCTAAAGAGTTGTAAGTTCATGAGCCCACTGTCAACATAATACAAGGTTTGGAAAGGTTGTCAGGAATAAATTGAATGGTTAAGCCTGAGAGGCATGTCATTACCAAAGGATTGCAACTATAGAAGAAAAAACTAGCAGTGTTAGAAGAAATACTTATAGACACAGAAATAACAATGGGTTATGTAGTTAAGTAGCTCAAATACTTAGCTCCTATTACGGGCAAAACATCATGGCCTAAGCATGAGGATGATTCAAGGAAAGCAAAGTCAGGAACAAATGCACCAATCGAGAAAGTCCATAATCAGAACAAGCCCATCCACAACAAAAAGAGACAACTTACACAGTTCAAGAGTCCAATGGCTTAAGTGTTCAAGTAATTGAGAGATACTGGATTGTTAGCATGTGAAAACCCAACAAAGAAGAATAGGTCAAAGGAGCATGACTTGAACAAATGATGTGAATATCATATGAGCCTAGTAAGGCATACCATAGAGAACTGTTGGAAATTGAAGCATAAGGTGCAAAATTTGATTGATGCTAAGATTATCCAACCAAATTTTCTAGAGACTAATGGGTCTATAGGTAGTGGTATCCTTACTATAAGGCCATCAAACAGACAGCCTCGAACATCAGATATTGAAGGCCTACTACTATCATATGATAAGATGGCTTACCATTTGAAGCAATTGGATATATCTCCAAGAGATCAATTCAATTAAATGGGCCGAGCTTAAAGGAGTGACAAAAACAGGGGCAAGAAGTGGATAAGAGTTTTAGTTCATGCATTTATTTCTTTTAAAATAATCTTTCACTTTAGAGCTTGTAGTGGACACTATCTATTTGAATAAAGTAGTTTCTACGTGCATTTTTGTCTTTAGAGCTAGCTCAATTCAATAAGGGCATGTCATTGGCCCTTCCTTAATAAAATGCTTTATGCAAGCTTTGGGGCGAGTGAAAATGGATAAAATGTGAACTTGGAACTTAAAATTTTCTATTTAAGGAGATATAACACATTACTTGAAAAGGTTTAAGATGAAAACAGGCAACCCATGTTCTAAACACTAACCTTAAACACATGAAAGTTATGTAACACAATGTGAGTACTTGCGTTCATTTCTTAAAGAAGGTCTATCTTAAACTTGGTACAAGTGTCAAAAGGATGTTAGGCATTCATTTCATTACCCTAAACACAATTATCCCTTGCAAACCCATTTAAGCCTTTTAGGGATTTTTCTTAAAATTAACCTTGTCAAGAACCACCCGACTCTAAGATAGTCAAGAGGTTAGGGTCATTAATATGGAGAAAAGGAGTATATTAACTTGTGCTTGCCTTAGTTTTGTCAATTCATGAGTAAATATTATCATAGATAATTCAATTTATTTAGGATGAAGAAGAGTTTCAAACCATATACACTTCATTTAGGCTTATACCCTCATTTAAACACCTCAAGCCCATGGACTTTTCTTAAACACTCCAAGCCATATACGCCTCTCGTAAGCTTATACTCTTTAAACCCATGGTTTTAGGGCTTTGAATCCCATCAATTGAAAACTCAACAAGGGAAGGTAACTGCCTTGACCAGAGAGAGAGAGATAGAGAGTGTGTGTGTGGGGGTGGGGGTGGAAATGAGGAAAAAAAAAAGTGAAAAAGAGAAAAAATTGAAAATATGACCAAGGTGGTCACCTTAAAAAATGGGCTAAATTGCTAATGAGCTTAAAGTCCGAACTTGTGATGATATCCAAAGGCTAAACACTTTAAATTCCTAAGCCTAAAAGCAAAGCCCTCATTTTATGATCCCACCCACTATACCACCTTTGATGAAACTCTTTTGACTAAAGAAATCAACTTATCTTTAGTAAAATTTGCTTATGAAACTAAGGTAAGCCCATGTTTAGTTTCTCCTAGATTCTTGGAATGTAGACCTGGGATGGATTGTATATAATTTCTTCAAAATTGGTTGAAACACATTGATGTCCATTTGCTTAAACCATTAACCAAAATCCTTACATTGCAAACCTGAAAAAGACCTGATTAATTAACTAAAGTGTACCGTTGACAAGATAGGCTACAATTTTTGGAATTAATGACTAGAGTGAAAACAGACTTATGAGATTGCAAGGAAATCTTCTTTAACTAAACATTTTAAGTAATGATGCTTACTCCCTCGATGAAAAATTAAAGAATAGTTTAGTGTTTTCTCCAGAACATGAATTGTCATTTACCTTTAATTTTGAAATTAATGCTTCGAAAGATTGGAGAGATCATGGAATATGCTCCAAGAAACAAGAATGAAAGAATAAGTGATCATCGGGCAAGGAGTAATGATATGGATTTCGTAGATGAATACACCGACCCAATATCATGCATAACCAAAAGGGTGGGTTCGGGCCACGAGATGGCTTGAAAAGTAAATGGTAGTTGAGGATAAGTAGGGTTCCCGTACATTGACAATGGATATGATGCACTAACGCCTCATACAAGCTCATGTTATACTTAATATGACATATAAGTATGATCGGAGGTCACTGGTTACTAGTCCACGCTCAAATGGGCTAGATAAGAGTAGCTCAAAAGTAAGTAGAAAAACACTTAGCATAAGAGGGTGTAAAAGTTCAATGTGCAATTTATATGATTCATTCTTTTTTGTAGCTATTACGTTATGCAAGTATTTATAGTACCCAGTTAGGGTAAGGTAAGCCTTAAATTATAAAAAAAATTACAAAAATGGATTCTTACTTACTAAACAAAAGGAGAATAATTTACAAGGGAAGCATGAAATCGTGTTGTCAGAAAGGACAATAAGGATGTCAGAAAGGACAGGGCGCATGTAATTCTGCTCATTCTGTAGTCCCAATAATGCTGCGAGCCAAGCAGAAGTAGCCTTGATTAAGTTTGGTCGACATCAACAGTTCGGTAGCTTTAATTGCTAAGGCTAAACAAGGGTTGGCTTAAGGATGGCTCACATTCAGGTCAGCCTCAAGTGTTCGGCTCCTGACAATTGTTAACTTAACCTTGACACTATAGAGATGGCTATTTTCTTGATTTGGTGCTTGGACTGGGGCATTACGGAAGGGTCAGCTCTACATGTCGGCTGATCACTTCAGAAGCTTCCTGGATGGTGTAGAGAGTAAAGTAGCTCAATAAATCGGATTAGGGTAAACACTGCTCCTTGGTGCTTAACTCACCTTGGCCAGCTCAATAAACCATCTGAGAAAGCCTTCGGGCTTACGAGCCATGAAAAGTCCTTGATCCCTATTATCCCCTCCGGGTTGTTTGAGATTTGAGATCAAATCTAGTTCAGATCCAAGTTACTCATCTTCGGGAGTGTAAGGTTGGAAGTTGACAATGTTGAAGGAGTCCAAGACTCCATATCCTTTAGGTAATTCAATCCTATAGGCATTAGCATTGATCTTTTCAAGCACTTTGAAAGGTCCGTTGGCTCTAGGAGACAACTTTCTCTTCCTTAAGTTTAGGAATTGTTCCTTGCTGAGATGCATCCAAACCAAATCACCTGGTTGAAATTTTCTCTTCCTCCGTCCTCAACTTTGCCTTTTAAGCTTAGTATTAGCTTGGTTCAATTGCTCTACAACCCTCTAGTGCATGCCTTTGATGGCCTCAACTCTTTCAACAACTGGCTAGTCATCATCAAGCTTCGGTTGAGGTACTTAGTCCATTGGGAGCTCGGGGTTAAACCCATAGGTGACCTCGAATGAATACATGCTTGTTATGCTATGAGCAGTCCTATTGTAAGCAAACTCAATTATTGGTAGACACAAATCCTAATCAGCCGTGTTTCGTCTGAAAACAACCTACAGCAAAGTTCCTACAGTTCTTTTGACAACCTCGATCTGTCCATCAGTCTATAGATGGCAGGATGCGCTGTACAATAGCTTGGTTCCCATTCACTTCCATAACATCCTCCAAAAGTAGCTCATGAACTTTAGGTCTTGGTCTGAAACAATGGTTTTAGGAACTCTGTGAAGTTTGATTATTTCTTGCAAAAAAAGAGAAGAGATAGCCAAAGCCTTGTTAGTTTTAGAACAAGGCACAAAATGTACCATCTTGCTAAATTAATCCACAACCACCATAATGGAGTCCTTCCCTCAAACCATCTTCGATAATCCTAGCATGAAGTCTATACTTAGCTCGAACCACGGTTTGATTAAGATAGGCAAGGGTAGATAATATCCTTGCTCAGCTTGACTCTTTGCCTTTCAGCAAGTCGCACACTTCTCCAATATGGATTATACATTTCTTATCATTCTTAGCCAAAAGAATCTTGTAGATAATACTTCATAGGTTCGGCACTAGCCAAAGTGTCCTATCAATCCTCCTCCATGCACTTCACGCACTAGCAATTCCCTTGTAGAACAGGTCGAGATACATAGCCTCCCCTTCCTAAACAAATATCTATCGTCCCTATGATAGTCATCCAATGTCTGTCCTTCCTCATATCGAGCATAAATAGGACCAAAGTGTGACTCCTTAGCATATAAATTCTTTATGGTCGAAAAACTAAGTAGCCTTGCTTGTAGCTCAATTAGGAGGGTATGTCGTCTCGATAGAGCATCGACCACTACATTATTCCTTCCATTCTTATATTTTACGACATAAGAAAAACCCTCCATGAACTCAACCCATTTGACTTGCCTCTGTAAGAACTTGGATTAGCTCTTCAAATATCTCAAGGATTCATGATCAATGTAGATCACAAATTCCTTAAGCAGCAAATAGTGTTACCATACCGTTAAGGCTTAAATGAAGCAGTAGAACTCCTTATCATAGACATAATAGTTGAGTGTAGCTCCTCGAAGTTTCTTACTAAAGTAAGCAATAGGTCGGCCTTCTTACATCAACAAAGCACCTATGCCTAGTCTGGATGCATCACACTGTACTTCAAACACTTTATCAAAGTTTGATAGAGCTAAGACAGGGACTATAATTAGCCTCTCTTTCTCCTTAAAACTCCTCTTCTCTTTCTCTCCCCATATGAATTCAACGCTCTTTTTTGACAGTTTGGTAAGTGGGGCTACAATCATATTGAAATTATTCATAAATCTACAATAAAACGATGCTAAACCATGAAACTTCTCATGTCTATAGAATAGGTTAGCTCAGGCCATTCTATGATCGCTCTTATCTTCTCATCATCAACTCGAATGCTACCTCCACTCACAACAAACCCTAAGAAGATCACCTCAGGTCAGCAAAAGTTGCATTTCTTTAGATTAGTGTAGAGCTACTTAACTCGGAGTTTTGCAAAGACTCTTTAGAGATGTTCTTGGTGAGTCTTCAGGTCAAGGCTATATATTAGATTGTCATCAAAATAAACCACGACAAACTTTCCTATTAGTTCTCAAAGCATACGATTCATCGAGCACATGAATGTGCTCGATGCATTAGACAGTCCAAATGGCATTACAAGTCATTCATATAAACCATGTTGTATCTTGAATGTGGTCTTCCATTCATCACCCTCGCACATTTGAATCTGATAGTATCTAAATTTAAGGTCGATCTTGGAGAACACTCTAGCTCCACATAATTCATCTAGCATGTCATCAAGCCTAGGTATGGGATACATGTACTTGATAGTAACTTCATTGATCGGCCAGCTATCCATACACATCCTCCAAGAACCATTCATCCTTAGCACTAACAAAGCCAAAATGGCACAAAGGCTAAGGGACTCGCACATATACCCCTTCTTTATTAGCTCATCTACCTGCTTCTACAACTCAGTAGCCTATTCAGGATTCAGCATATAGGTAAGCTTGTTCAGCAATGCGACTCCTGGCTATAAGTCAATTGCATGTTCGACCCCTCGAATGGGAGGTAGACCTTCCGGTAGCTCATTTGGGAACAAGTCAATAAACTCTTCTAGTAATGTTTTCACCTCAGCAGGCTACTCCCTTTCTTCGAAGTAGCAGATAGGACAGTCCTTCAAGCTCAATTTCTCTTTTCAGTTTGGCTTGAGTCATCACCAAAGCCTCCTTCTTCAGGGTTCGGTTAAGTTGGGACTGCAAAACCCTTACTTGCTCAATAGTCATAGGACTCAATTTCATCCTCTTGCCTTCATGCTCCACAGAACATGTATTCCTCCTTCCATCATATATAACTACTCTATCAAACATCCACAGTCGTCCAAGGAGAATATAGGACACATTCATGGGCAGCACATCACACAATACTTCATCTTGATATTTGCCAATGTAAATTGGCACTAATACTTGTTTGTTCACCTGTTAGGCTCCTTCATCACTAAGTTAATGAAGCTTATAAGGTTTCAAGTAGGGCTTGGTCGACAATTTCATCTGTTGGACCATAGATACAAAGGTTACAATAGTGCAACTTCTACTATCAATGATTAGCGCTTACAGTAATTCATTCACCTTACATCCAATATAAAAGAGATTTTCCCTTTGTTCGTCTTCAGGGTCGAAACTGACTCTCATCATCCTCCTCAACACTAGAGTGGTCAGAAAAAAGTTGCCTTCCTCACCATAGATAACATCCACCTTGAACAACTCGATCTGTCCATCTTCTTTCAGCTCCTCTACTTCTTTGTTAATGCTATCCACTTCTACAATTGGCATCCCACTTCAAATTATCATAGTTCTTCTATTCGAACACTGAGAGGCCATGTGTCTAAATCCTTAGCATTTGAAACACTTGATCTCACTCATCTTCCTACCTTAGCTTTAACCCTTTTTGAACTTCCTTGGGGGTTCCTTCTCCTCAGTTCAGGTAGTTTGGGTGAGTCAGGTCTAACAACCTTACTTGGTTCCACTCGCACAGGTCTGCTCAGAACAATTCAACTACTGTCTAGTCGACTAACTGGTGGTCAAAATCTTCCTGTTTGGTGCCTTTCTATCCTCTGGATAGCTCAGATTGCACCATCAAGCATTCCAATATCTAAGGTTTTTAGGACATCCCTAATCTCATACTTCAATCCACCGATGAAACGAGAAACAGTTTGATCCTCTGGCTCTACGACTTCACATCAAATCATCAACATATGGAACTCCTTAACATAAGTGTCTACACTCGACCCTCCTTGTCTTAGCGCTTGCAGTCTTTTAAAGGTATCCTACAAATAATAGCTCGGTACAAACCTTCTCCACATAACCCTCTTCATTTCATCCTAATTCCTAATCTCTTGTTCTCCTTCCCTTCTTCGAGTGGCTTACAAGTTCTTCCACCATAAGGCAGCATAACTAGTGAACTCTAACATAGCAAGTCTAACCTTTGCATTGTTAAGTACGTCATGGCATTCAAACTGCTTTTGAATCCCATCTACCCAATCTAGGTAGTTCTCAGCATAACCACTTCCAGAAAAACTTAGGATATACATTCTTAATCCATCAACTCTAGGGGCTCATACATTTCTTTCTTCAAGCTCATAGTATTCCTCTGCTTCATCATCTCCTTCCGCTTCTTCCTCAATCTCTTCAAGCGCTAGCCTTTGTCTCACATGCCTACTAATTCCTTCAACTTAGGGTGGTCGATTTGGGGCGTTAACTCGACTAAACTAACCTTTTCCTCGACCTTGCTACTTACATTCTCTAGTGGGGCTATTCCTAACTCGCTACCTATCTTCTTAGATAATGGTCACCAAACTAGCTACCAAGTCAATAAGCCTATCTAAGTGATCACCCACTGATTGAGGTGTGAAGCTTCCTTCTTACGCTTGACCATGTCAAGTACCACTTTCTTGGTTTCCCAAAGTTCTTTAAACACTTGATTCTGACATTGATGGTTACTTCACAAAAATTGACATCTAATAATACCACTTAAAGATCAATAACCAACACTTCAATCACCAAACAATTACAGAACAAACAAATAGTCAACCACACTTTGTTTTACATATCAGAAACAAGGGAAAATAAAGCACAAAACACTTCTCAACTACTAAACTCTAAGGTTAACAATAGAACCATTATCACATGAGAGCAGTAACAAACCACTCAAAGAATAAAGTAATAGAATCTAGCTTCAAACGTAGCCAAACTTTGATACCAAGATGATACGGATTCCATAGATGAACACACGAGCCCAATATCACATGTAACCAATAGGGTGGGTTCGGGCCATGAGATGGCTTGAAAAGTAAATGATAGTCGAGGATAAATAGGGGTTCCCATGCATTGACAATGGATATGATGCACCAACACCTCACACGAGCTCAAGTTGCACTTGATATGATACACAAGTATGGCCGGCAGTCACTCGCCACTAGTCTACGCTCAAATAGGCTAGATAAGAGTAACTCAAAAGTAAGCAAAAAGACACTTAGCTCAAGAGGGTATAAAAGTTCAATGCGTACTTTGTAAGATTCATTCTTTTTTTGTGGCTAGTATATTATGTGAGTATTTATAGTACCTAGTTAGGGTAAGCCTTAAATTATAAAAAATTATAGAAATGGATCCCTACTTGCTAAACAAAAGGAGAATAATTTATAGGGGAAGCATGAAATCATGCAAAAAGAATATCCTTTGTTAAAAAGGACAATATGGATGTTAGAAAGGATAGTACACGTGTAATTCTGCTCATTCTATGGTCCTAATAATGATGCAAGCTTAGTAGGAGTAGCCTTGATTAGGTTTAGTCGGCATTGGAAATTCGGTAACTTTGATTACTGGGGCTGGACAAGGGTTGGCTTAGGGACGGCTCACATTCAGGTTGATCTTAAGTGGTGGGCTCTTGACAATTGTTAGCTCGGCATCGGCATTGTGGAGATGGCTATTTTCCCAATTTGGTGCTTGGACTGGGGTGTCATATAGGGGTCGGCTCCGTACGTTGATTAATCACCTCGTTAGCTTCTTGGATGGTGTGGAGAGCAAAGTAGCTCAACAAATTGAATTAGGGTAAACATTGCTCCTTAACACTTAACTCATCTTGAATAGCTTGGCGAACCATCTGAGAAAGGCCTTAGGCTCGGGAGCGTGTGACCGATCCTTGTTCCCTATCAAGTTAGCTAACCCCTTATTTGCAATCTTTAGAGTCTTTAAGACTTTCTTACTTATTAGCAACACAATTTTCCATCAAAGAGTGTTTTTTTTTTTTTGAATTTTTTGCAAAAAAAAAAAAAAACTTTTCAGAAGAGAAATGAAACCTTTTTCCAAAATTGTCAAGAGATATTTCTTCAAAATAAAAAGTAAAATTTTCAAAGAATCATGAAAATCCCTCAAACTCAAGTTTTAGATCAATTTGTCAAAACTCATCAAAGTTCTTCAAATTCCTAGATCGTTTGCCCTTTAGTACGTTGTCCATTTCATAGAGTAATCTTAAATCGCCTGCTTAGTAGAGTGCCATCCAATCCTTTACAGGATCACTTGCTCAAAGGAGTGCTATCCTATCCTTAGTTGGGTCGCGTACTTAGTACAACGTCATCTAGTCCTTTCTAGGATCACTTGCTTAAAGAAGTGTTGTCTTATTTCTTTTTAGGTTGCTTGCTCAGTAGAGCACCATCCAATCCTTTCTAAGATCACTTGCTTAAAGGAATGTTATCTTATCTAGTCCTTTCTAGGATCACTTGCTCAAGGGAACGCTGTCTTATTCCTTGTTGGATCGCTTGCTTAGTAGAGTGCCATCCAATCCTTTTTAGGATCACCGGCTTAAAGGAGCACTATCCTATTCTTTATTAGATTGCTTGCTCAATGAAGCACTATCCAATCCTTTCTAGGATCACCTACTTAAAGGAGTTGTCCTACTCCTTATTAGATCACTTGCTCATAGAGCGTCATCCAGTCATTTCTAAGATCGCTTGCTCAAAATAGTGCTGTCCTATTCCTTTCTAAGATTACTTGCTCAAAGGAGCATTATTCTATCCTTTGTATTTCTTAAAGTAATCTTAGGTCCCCTACTCGTTAGAGCGCTATCCAATCCTTTCTAGGATCACTTGCTCATAAGAGCGCCATCCTATCCTCAATTAGATCGCCTACTAATAGGAGTGCCATCTAGTCCTTTTTAGGATCACTTGCTTAAAGGAGCGTTATCATATTCTTTTTTGGATTGCTTGCTCAATGGAGCCCCATCTAGTTGTTTCTAGGATCGCTTGCTTAGTGAAGCGCCATCTTATCCTTAGTTGGATCACTTACTCAATGGAGTGTTGTCCAGTCATTTAAAAGATCACTTGCTTATAAGGGCGTTATCCTATCTGTTATCGGATCTCTTGCTAATAAGAGCGTTGTCCTATTTTGTCTCTAATAAAGTGTCATCCTATCTGGCCTTTGAAAAATCTATCCTTTCAAGTAACAAATTCTTAAAAAGATCTATCCTCTTAAGGATATTCGACCTTTCAAGTCGGGACCCTATTTGTTTGACATTCAAAATCTTTACCCCCATCAATTCAAGTTAGGACCCGACAAAAATGGGTATGTCTTTTTGTCTTTATAGCAATATTTTTACAAACTTTACTATAAAGAGAGGTAACTGTAGACAACTCATTTTTACCTACTTATTTATTCGTTTATTTTAGGCCAGGTTTTAAAAAAATAAAAAATAAAAAACAAAGAAAACCACAAAAAATTTAAAAAATTGAAACCTAAAATAATTAAAAAAATTGAAATATACAAAAATAATAATAATAATTTTCAATAAAAAGTGTAAAAAATGTCTAAGATGAGTTACTTGGTCATTTAGGGTCGGATTAAGCAATAATAAAATATGCATGTAATTTAACAAATTCGAGTCGTTAAATAATTGAGCTTCATTAGAAAAATATTTTTTTTAAAATAGTTGAGTAGAGTATAAAGTAGACTTTTATCTAATTTGAAAATATTTTAATTAGACTAATTAAAATAGACTCAGGATTTATTAAATGATTAGTATATGTATTTTAAGCTATATTAAAAGACCATAGTCAATTTAAAATAGGTTAGGTTAAGTTAGGTCCAAGATAGAATGCCCAAATAGAATGTGGAGCTTCTAAAACTTGATCTTAAGGGTGGATTGGATCAAATCTTTAGATTTTTTTAAGGTTTGAATAGAATCATGATTAAATCATTAGAGAATTAACAAATCTAAAGTAGATATCATTAAATCTTGTAAAAAGTAGATTTGTTAAAACCTTAATCAAGATTGAATTCTAATTGAAAAGATCCAAAAGATTTAACAATGATAAGATTGTTAATCTATAAAAGGGGGATTCGTCTATCAATCTGGACTGGTTCTAAGCCCTATACACAATCAGTAATCCCCATGCCTGACATTTTCTTTTTCAACTCCAAACACTATGCCTCAGACCCCCATCACCTTGCTTCCTTTCCATCCACGTAGCAGCCACCCATCTCTAATCCCTCGCTCATGGCCTAAACTCATGCTACTCGACCACCAATTAATGATCGTAGCACCCTATGATACCCAGGTCATTACATCCATAAGTACCACTATCGATCACTCATGAAATCACATGAATCCATCATAAAATCTTGAGGCATGGTGGTTAGAGCTCCTATCATTAATCAATTACTCATAAAAACCAAGTTTCCCATTCGATTCATCCCTTAGAGACCACCACGTGAAGTTGATTTGCTGTTGCAGCATTCTTCTTCAACCAACCCTTAGATTCTCCTCTAACCCGACCTGAGTGCAATAAGCTCCTGATCTGACCTATAGGTTTAGTAATAGGTAGGTTTATGTTGTTTTGGTTTATTTTCCTTTTTGTTTGGTTTACTTTAGTACCTCTTTATTTATTTAGTTTTTATTTTTTATTTTTCTAGCAAGGGTTAATACTAACTCTAGTTTGTCTTTTGGTGCAAGTTCTTAATAATAGCTTTTTATTATTAGTTTTTTTTTCTTTATGATCTTATTTTTAACATACGCATTACTTTTATTTAAAATTGTTTAATTATTTTGTTGGTATGTACTAACTTGAGTTTTCCTTCTTTTTTTTTATTTCACAGGTCTTTAAATTTCTTGTGTTGGTAGTGTCTACATGTATTGCATATTCATCATAAAAAACATGTTTTAGACATTTTGAATAAAGTTGCATTTTTAGATAAAATTTCATATTCTTAGAAATTTTTTTAAAGATAAAATTGCATCATTTCTATATTAGGTCGGGTTAGGATTAATATAAGTTAAATTAAGAAAAACCGAAATAAAGTTCAATAAAAGTAGTACATTCTAGAGAAGCTAAGTGGAAAAATGAACCTTTCCAATTTAAATTAGAATACAAAATAATTCTAATCATGATATAATTTGATTTGCATGTGATTTGATTCTGGTGTAGTAAACAAATCTATATCTTATCAACAACTAGCTATGCTGCACTAATACTTTTATCTAGGGTCATATAAAGTGCTTATTACTTGATCAACATAAGACTTGCTTAAAACACTTAAATGCATGTTTGATGTGGAACATAGTGTATCTTTATGTTAGACTTGTAGCCCACAAACTATTAGGCTAAATATACTAAGCCATTTAAAAGTGGCAACCTTAAAAATTATAAAACAAATCGTTTCTCCTTCACTATCCTCAGTCAAAACACTTTTAAAGGTATGTCTATTGACTCTCTCTTTCTCTAGTGATTGGGGTTTGCTATATTCTTCTAAATCTAACTGATTTCTTTAAGGGTTTTCTTAAACAAGAATAGATATAAATCTATCTCACTAGCATTCTTAGTTGTCTCTCTTACATTGTAGTTTTACCTTTATTTTGACTTGCTCTTATTCTATCTCTTAAGTTTATGTATTTTTAAGATTAATGTTCTTTTTATTAACATGGATTGATAAGAACAAATATCACCAATACTCTCTATTGAGAGATAAATCTAATTCTAAAGCTTTAAGCCCATTATAATTGGATTTGACTCTTTAGGCTCAATTAATGAGTCAAGAGAGTCAAGTTCATAGTTCACAATGATGAAGAAAGAATTGGTATGATGGCTTACAGTAAGGCTTATTGGATCAGCCTGTCTAATGCCGTCCTTTCTGTAGTTGGTTCATGCATTGAAAAGGCCTTTATTAGGCCTCAATATAAAAAGGGAGTCCATTCCAGGTCCATTTGTGAAGAGATTCATTTTAGCTACAATTCAACAGATGAGATCAATAGCCATCTTCTATAAATACCTAACTCCCTTCCTCATTTGAACAAGATGAATCCAATACAAACACCATCTTATTACTGAATTCACTCCCCAAAAGATCAAACTCTTAAATATTTAAGGAACATAATACACATTCATCATAAATCATGGAGTTTAATGCTACTACATTTCTCTACCTATCATACTTAGTGTTAGGACCAATAGATATTGCCTACTCGTCCTCCTTCATCAGATGTAATGCGATCTACACATAGTCCAAGTTTGACCATCGTTACCAAACTCCTTCACCTACACTCTCTACATCTCTTTTATATGTCTCATCTATGTACAATTTGTGTGACTTTTTATTTTTTAAAAAAACTATGCTAACCAATATGTATATGTTGTGTTGTGAGGTATGATAATGGTAAGATAATGCAAGGTTGGTGATGAATGGAATTGGAATCAAGTCAAAAGAGCAAAGTGCTAAGAGGCATAGATCTGTTTATAGGGATAGTAATTACTTATCCCTTTAAATCTATATATTTTTTTCTTTTATACTTCTTGATGTCTACAAGAAAGTAGTTACATCTATTTTCCCATTCATCTCAAATCTCTAGTTCCTATATATTCATTGTATTATCCACATTATGTAGAGTACACACTTTGTGGTTGTGAAACAAGCAGCAATAGGTGGGCAATTCTATTGTACATGGTATTTACCTATACTTTACTCAATCAAATAAATTTCAAGTGGGTATTGAGGGTCATAGGATAAGTTTGAAATAGCAATTTTCAAAAATATACTCCCATGTGATAAGGTACAAGTATGATGTCTTCATATACTATATTTACTTTAAAACCTATACTCTAAGATTTATAAAGCATAAGTTTTGGGGTAACATATATCTATCTTGTAAAAATTATTAAACAATATTGATAAATATGAAATAAATAATAATACTTTATTTTCTCAAACAAGAAATATTTTACTAAAAAAAAGAAGCCTAAGCCCATATGATAGAACTTTAGACCTAAAAGTTGTCTTTCTCATCTCTTTAGTCTCAATAACTACCTTTTATATTTCAATGCAATTTCATTTGGTTCAGTTCTATTTTATGAATAGCCTTAATTTATGTACTTTTCTTTCTTTTATTGTATATAAATACAATCTTTCTTATCTGATGATGGATCAAAAAAGAAATTGGCTTTAAATTGTCACAAAATAGTAATAATGTTGTAGAATACACAGATATTCACAAATATACATTTAAAACTATTAATCAAGTATGAAAAGCAAGTTTTGATATAGATAAAAAAAAATGTCAATTTTGCCATTAAAAGACTATGTGAATTTAAAATTTATGGATAAATAAGAAAAATCACAAATTTCACAGATACCCTACACACTATAAGTTTTATGTGATACAAGTTTTAAGATATTATAGGATAGATTTCAATTTTAAAAATTTAGAAATTGGTATTCGCATGGTAAGATATGAATTGGACTTCATACTCATTCATACTATACTAACTTACTCTTAGTTGCCGATCCTTTTGCTTCCTATTTCCCGCTTCCACCATATCACATGGTGTAAAACAAAGAAATAGATTTAAAAGGAAAAAAAAAAAGGCTGTAATGAACTTAAAATGGTGCATTTGTAATTTTTCAAAACCTAACCAACCCAATTGACAAATTCTACTGGCTACTTTTAGAAAATGTTTTGTTTTGTTCTTTCATCTATTGATATTTTTTGAACTGCAATTTCTTTTCTTTTTTTTTCTTTCAACACTATATTACTAGTCAATATTGAATATAAGCCAACAAAATGTGGATATTATCTTAAAATATTTTTTACTTTTTTTAGCTTATATTATCTTAAAATAATTTTAAATTTTTTAGCTTTTTTTTGTATTTTAGATATTCATGTGAACAATATACGAGTAGCTATATGGATTTAAAAATAAATAAATAAATATATTTTTTATGTTTTATTAGTGCCGAAAACGTCTAGAGTCCATTTTTCTTTTTCTTTTTTTTTTACTCAAATAATATCGATACAACATGGATGCCCGGTAGCTGGGTGAATGTGAATCCCAGACCAATAGAAGGCACCTACCTCAGCAAGATTGGACCCAACCCTTGCATCATATTCGCAATTCATGGTTCAAGCCGGTCCACACCTAGCCCTACAGCGTGTCACTACAGTATAGTTAGATAATTAGACAGTCCACGGCTCTTATATAAAAATTGAGTTTAAGCGGTGGAAAGAAAGGATACAATAACTTTTGGCAATTTGAAATTTATGGACTGTGGAAAGTAGGAAGAAAAAAAAAATTATGCTTGTGTCAGATGCGAACTACCAAAAACAGGAATAAATAATCAAATATAATACAAAGCCTCGTGTTTTTGACACAGTTGCTTTTCTTAAAAATGTTGCCGTACGCAACATGACATCTTCTGTTGTATTGAATATGGAGAGGACTGGAAAAGATTGTACTATAAATACAACTAAATTTTTCTGTTAGATATCATGACCCTCAATTTTATTCTGTTTTTTTCTTTTGCTCTTCGAGTTATTAAATCACAAAAGTTAGATATATGATTATAAACATAAATCCCCTACGTTAGACACGTTGAATTTTAAAAGTTTGATTTCACATTCTTATAATTGTTTAACAAATAAATATCCTATATAGATAGTTGATAAAAACTAAAAACCATCGCCAAAAAAATCGTAAAAATATATAGGTATTTCAAAAGTATGAATTAATAAAGGAGTTTAAAGACACCGAATAGTTAATGATTTTGAAGATGTATTTATGATTTGCCAAGTTTTTTGGATTATTACAAAGGATAATTATTGAACAATTTCAATAATTAAGATGTTTCTTTTTTTTTTTCCAAATTAAGATGTATTTTAAGTGTAAGATATACGTACATTTTTCTCTTAAAAATTTCCCTCAATTACTTACCTGAATTTAGAGCAACTTTCAATCTCACATTCATTCACCTTGTTAGAAATTGTCATTTGACAGATATAATAACACAAAGCCAACCATCATTTACCGGGATAAAATCCAAATTAAGCAGGATATCTTACTCGGATTAACAAAATTATAGAACAAATTAATTATTTTACAGTCTACCAAACTTTTTGATTTCTCAACCTATTTTAATCTGCCTTTGACACGAACGTAACCCCAACTTGACCCCATAACAAGAATTTTTCATCTTTTAATTTAAACCTTGATAATCTTGTTTATAGGCACTTATCATTAATTATTTTTTTGCTATTATCTACAATTTATATGGATATATAAAACTTTGATAAATTCAAAAGTTTCGATTTATAGATATTATAGGTAGGTGGTTCTATGTTTTATAATATAACATTCCTTTCATATTTTATTTATATATGTATAGCTATCTATGTATATTAAGCAAATACATGATTTTTTTCTGGACTCTACAACCTTTAAGCATCTCTAATATATAAAAGTTAAACTTTTAATCTCACTTTTTTTATTTATTTACATTTTGCCATTGATAGTTCCATCGTCTTATTTTTAAGGTAAATGTGATGTGCTTATAGATAAAAAATTCGTTATTTTTTTTTTTTTTTACTTATCCTACTTACATCAAACTTTTTCGATCTTAATAAGCTAATGCTATGATTAACTTTTACCATATTAATCGTGTTATATTTTTTAAACCCACGCATCGTATCTCATTAATGTGGATATAGACCAATTGAGTATCATTGTTAAGGTTATCCCACATAATACGTTTTATTATTTTCCTCATTGCATGGCATTGATGTGGGATTATCCTAACATAACACGTTTTATTAATCTTCCATATCAAACCGACGAGACATGCCACTAAGGAAATAACTAAATACTATAAAATTTTCAATAAAACAATTGAATTTAATTTAAACTACATTAATCAAATCATAGGAAGGGTAGGAACAGGACTTATCTCCGTGGTTATTACTATGGTGGATGGTAACCTAGCAGATTTTCTTTTTCTCTTTCATTTTCTTATTGCTCATCTTTGATGGCGCATCACGATAACCATTAGTTCTAGCGCAACACAAAAGGAAAAGAAAATAAAAAGAAATATTGATTCAAAGCATACCACGATCCAATAGGGTTCTTTTTTGTCCCAATACTAAAGCAAGAAAAGAAACACCAATATTGATAGTTATGGAGGCTACATGATGTGATTCAAAATCAGAATACACCTAAAATTTACCATTTGTGTGATGGTTAGAGTTGGAATGTGTTGGAAATGAACTAAAGGAAGTTGGTAGTAAGCACTTCAAAGATTGGAGAGGTATAGGAATGGGGTAGGAGGGATCACGGGTACCTTCATGTGTGTGTCCTTGTGTGAAGTTATAGGAATTGGCGAGCCAAGAGAATTACAATAAGCTCCATGAGCGTAATCCTTGGGCGTGATCTTTCTGCAACAACCAAACGTATTGTTTCTTCTTACCGTATCATGTTTTTTTCAATCATATCATTTCTTATTGTATCCAACAAACTTATTTTGTGTCTGTTATCTTTGAAGTGTCACCAAATATGAGGAAACTTTTAGATTGGTAACTTAAGTGTTCAATAGTCATGTTTGTTGTAATTGGTCAAGGGTCATGTATATCCATGGCATTATAAATATCTTGGTTTATGTTGTAATTAATCATCAAAAGATTAATAAAATAATTTTTATTATACAAAAAAAAAAAATCATGGTAGGGTGTTAAGGTAGTGGGTAAGGAAGGGGGTAGAATAGGGGAAAGGAGTCCCTCTTAAGTTTTTGTCCACCTAGAAACCTTTTCTTGTCATCACTTAGTTGATGTGGGCAAATAGCGAGTGAAAATTTTATTAATCTAGGATTGTTCGACAGATTGTAGTAAGTTTCTTAAGTTGGTTAAGAGTTTAGGAGTCCTCTTGACCAAATTGTTCCTAGGAAAAGGTTTTTATTGATTCCACTTAATATGGTGAACTATAATGAATCAACCAAATTGTTCAGCTCGTTGTGCCTTTAGCTTATCAAATTTGAACGATTTGTTTCTAAGGACTTAAACCCTTTTTCCATTCTGCTTTCACACCTCTTACATCACTAGGTACCTTCCCTAAGGCGATGCCATTTTTTTCTTTTTTTTTTATGTAATCAATAAATCAAAGGTTATTTTGTTTTTCTTTTTTAAATTTCAATAATAATATATGGTATAACCTTTATATCTCATATGAGGGATTCACTATAGGTTTTTAAAACACTTACATAATGTTTAGTTTCACAATATAGGACATGGAGAATAACACCGCATAAAGAAAATAGTATAGCATAAGTTTATTCATGATTGTACCATATTCTATTTATTGAGTACAAAACAAGACTTTTTCTTATTGTATATTATTTGTCCTGCACAAATAATACGTTAAAATAGTGAGTTTGATAACTATACTTTTCATGCAATCACTATAACAGTGGTGGTGAAATTGTTAGTTGGGCTAATATATTGTTCTCATGCATCGAAATTTAAGGTGTGATAACTCCACCATATACTCATATACCAACGTGAATATATAAAGCTTTGAACACAAATACAAGTCCACAAATAAGACTATACTCATAAAAAAAACTCCATAATCTCTATATAAAAGTTTAAACATCACCTACTCGATGAAAATATAAGGAACTTAGACCCAAGTTGAATAACTTAGGTCATCACAACAACGAAAACTAAATACAAGTCTTAAAAGATAAACTTATATATCCACTATCCAACATCCTAGTAAATATCATAGTTAAAAGCATTATTTTCCTCCCCAGTTACAAATCATAGATCCCATCCATGTCATGATATGGATCCCTTTAAAACATAGCATCTACATCTAAAATATCAAAATCTTAAAAAGGAGAGTGATAACACCTAGTACAATAGCCAATGCAAATACATTAGGTAAATGCATGCCAAAACCCATATGCAAGCTTATAAACTAAAACACTTACAATGATCAGTTTAATTTTCTTCCTTTTAGGTATATCAAATAGCATAGTCTTAGCATTTTAAGACTTGGTATAATGTATACTCTACAACAAGCATTTATATAATCAGCATCTTATAGTCATCTCATCAAAGGTCCATCACTTTATCACCACTGGTGCAAATAGTTTACTGTAACCATTCATAGGTGTCCATCCCACCATTGTGACTCATTTAAAGCTTTTCTCCTAAAGGATTAATCTATATCACAACAATTAGTTAATCCACAACCTGCTTACCTAACACTTGTTAATTTAGTAACTAAACATCACATCATCACAATTCACTACCTTCATAAAATACTAAGCTACCAATCTATAACTACACATTTCATATTCCTAATACGCCAGCATATGTGCACTCACACTCCACAAAACAATTAATGGTTTCAATAGTTTTTGGCTCATTTCAATTTCTAACTTACATACATAAGCAACAAACAATACTAACTATCTACTTGCTACAGGTGGGCAAAAGAACCATCTAAACTAAACCAATCCATAAACCTAACCAATCCGAATCTTTTTTTTTTCTAACGGTTCGAATTGAAGTTCAAATTGCTACCCCCTAAATGGATTCAGTTTCAGTTCAAGTGTCTAATCTGAACCACACATATTAATTTAAACTAAACCATTTATTTAAAGCAAAAAAAAAAAAAAAACAGTTTCCTTTAAAGACCATTAGCCAAACAAAGCCCAGCCTATAATTTTAAAAGAAAACACCTAAACCCTAAGTCCCTAACCATTTTCTCTTATTCAGCTATTCTTAACTCACCTCTTCCTCCCCTTCCCCATGATACAAAGTCATAGAGTCATTGAAAAATTCATCTGTGTTCAATTTCATTAAAGCTTGAAGTTGAAGGTTCGTCTCTTCCTCTCTATTAATATGTTACTTTTTTCTAATTCTATTATTTTTTTATTGTTAACTTCTTCATTTTTTTAATTTTTTTATGAGTTTTTTTTTCTGTATTTCTTCTAAAAATCTCTCTAATATAACATACCCTCTATATATTTTTCATTCTTTACTAGTATTAAGGTTTATGAATTGATGTATTGTGACAAGGTTTGGGTATTTCAATTTATGTTTTAATGTTTATGCTATACTTAATTTTATTGTGTTATTGCTCATGTTAGCTAATTACCACTATTACTATATTAGGGTTTAAGGTTATGTCATCTATTTTTGCATTGGTGTTTTATGCTATATTACTATGTAGTTGAAGTCATTTTCGACAAAAATGATAGTTTGTTTTGTGACTTTGGAGATTTATAATTGAAACTCACAACTTTGCTTCTTCTTCTTCTTCTTCTTCTTCTTCTTCTTCTTCTTCTTCTTCTTCTTCTTCTGCTTTTTTTTAATAAGGTCTCTAACCATAATGGTAATGAAAAACTAAGCATCAACAGTAATGGACTTATGCTCATGCATAATCTTGATGACCCCGAAGATGCTAGTAGTGGAAATCTACTCTCTTCCAACAAATCATCGAGAATCCTTTTTCTCTTTTTCTTTTTTTTCTCCCTTAACTACAAAGAGGCAAAGCTCTAAGGTATGGGATCACTATACAAAGAAAGGATAATTTGATAAATTAAGAGCATTTTGTATTTACTACTCAAAATTCTTTGCATTTAAAAGTTCTCAAAGAACCACTACATTACATGCACGCTTGGGAAGATGTGCATAATATAAACAAAAAGATCTAGATGATAAACAAAATATTATTCCTAGCATTATTGAGACTAAAAGGGCAATTGGTTATTTGGTAATTAGATTTATGTAGAAGAAGACTTACTAGGATGTCCATTGTAGCCTAATTACCATTTAAGTTTGTCAAGTATGAAGCATTGCACATTATTTTGGAAGCTTTGTAATCGAAGTTTAGTCTTCCTTCTCATAGAACATTGACACATGATTGTCGAAAATTATTTAGGGAGGAGGGGAGAAAGCTAAAAAGATATTTTTCATCAATTTTTTCTAGAGTTTGTTTGATGATAAACACATGAACTTCAAATCAAATTTTGAATTACATGTGTCTAACATTTTATTTTATTGATGATCAGTGAAAACTGCAAAAGAGAATTATTAATTTCTGTCAAATTACTAACTATTTTGGTTAAATTATTGGAAAGATTATGGAAAAATATCTTATTGGTTAGGGATCTCACTAAGATCCTTACCATAACGATTCATAGCACCCATTCAAGTGATTTAGACATTCAATATTTGAAAGAGAGACTTTAGTCTTAGAATACCTTATCATAAAGTATAAATTTTTTCACAAAAGACATTGCAATTGCATAATGAGCATGACCATGAAATAGGGATAAAAAGATGTAGATGACTCAATTTTTAGAATTCAACCTACTATTAAAAATGTAAGGGCATCCCTTAGAAGAATGGCTACGTTTAAGAGTTATGTGAGGGATGAGGGAATTGAAAGTAAAGGCCTTCTATGTTTAAATGTCGAGACAAGGTGGAACTCCACATATTTAATGTTGGAGACAAGATTTAAATTTCAAAATGTTTTTTTATTTGTTAGATATTCAAGAAGAAAAGTTTTCCCAGGAACTTTGAAAATTAAAAGGTGTATGTAAAACCCAAAATAAAAGAGAAAATAAAAGAAAAAGAAAGTAAGTGGTGTTATAAGCTAAGGACCAGCCTGGCATTAATAATATTATCAAAGGGTATTTTGGGTATAGGAAATGTTTATGAACCTTAAGTATAAAAGGGTCACTTAGGGTTTTAGGGAACCCTCTTTCCTACATTTTTCACTCACAAGCAGCATTTGCCTAGGGTTTCTACATGTTCCTTGATCCAAGAAAGAGTTCCCAATACGTTTGACAAAGATCCATCACAAGAGAGTCAAGGTTCATGTTAAACTGCTCTCTTTCTTAAGCTATCTAGCAATTTTCAATGAGAAAACTTGCTTTTCCTTATAGGACAGCACCTAAAATAAATTTGGAGAGTTTATTTGTGAGTCCTACGCAAGATCTTTGGTGGTACGTTTAAGTTAAGATGGAAGATCACAAGGTAAGGTTGTGTAGATTGTTTTTTTAATTGAGATTTTGGTAAAATCTCTTAAGGAATCTCATTTTTCCATGTAAGGTAGTAAGTAAAATGACCCTAAGGTAGTCCTAAGTGTGTCCTATAACGTATTCTTGGTGGCGGTAACACTATTAATGAATTCCTACAAGTATGGTTCTAAACCATACACTTGTACATGTTGTTTCTTAAACTTGTATTTTGAATGATTGAGTTAGGGTGTAAATTTCATTGTAGAAGTGTTGTGATTGTTGTTTTTAAGTAGTATGGAGTTGTGTCGGTGTTGAGTTGTCTAGCTAAGAAGAGTGATTTTCAAAGTCAAAAAGAAGTGGGGTTATTTGCTGGCGATGAAATGTCACTACAATCTGTAAAATTCCGCAGATTATAGCTAGCGTTCGAACGCTATCCCCCATAGCATCTGAATGCTAAGGGCAATTCTACACCCCTTCAACCATGGCATCTTGATGCCATTTGAAGTAGCATCCAAAAGCTATGTACCCAGTTTTGTGTAGTGACATTTCTTCGAGTTTTCCATTGTATTTTAAGTTTGTTTTCTTGTCCTAAAACCTTTCCTAAGCTTTTCCAAACACGAATCTTCACCTAAAACATCTTAGAAATCAAACTAACTTCTAAATGATCCTAGATTCCTAATGTAGTCCCTAAGTAATTGTGAGACAATTGAGTTGCCAAGTTAGAGAATGTTATTAGATTAGATTAGAAAATAAATAAGTGTGTTGCCTCTTATATGTACAGTTTGTGAGGTACTTGTTTGGGATTCTAAGAAAACACTTCAGTCAAGTACGAGGTTTGCATGATGCTTGCTTGTGTAAGCTTAGAAATGGTATAGATGAACCCAACATATATTCAACCTAAATAATTTATGTTGCATGTGCTTAGCTAGGCCTAAGGGATTAGGAGTATTAAACCTTCGGGTGGCACCCTAATGATCTTAGTGTGATAGTATCATGATTGGAGTCTCACTTTGAAATGATTTAGGTAGATTAGGTGTTCCTTGATTCCTAAGGTATTGGGGAGAACCTAATATAAATACTTATATGTGTATGTATGTATACATATATATTATGTGTCAAAGTCATAAGTTACTCCAAGTTCCGAAACGCTGAAAATGTATTGCTTAACGAACCTAATCAAAGATAATAAACTATAGCTATTGTATATAGATATTTGATTCAACTAATGTATATATGCTTGTGATTAATTGTAGGTACATGCGTATGTGGTTGTACCCTGTACTAGGCTTTTGTTACCCTTTTAAGGATCCTTATTTTTTTATGCAAGAACAGGTCATGGTGACCATGGATTACTATAGCAAGTATGGATACTATGGCAAGGATGTTGATTATTATGACTATTACTTTGACTATGGAGAATACTCTGTATATCTGTTATAGGATTGAGAAATTTTCTTAGACCTTGTTGTCAAAAATTGTTAGACTTTATTATGTTTCTTTATTTTGTTACTTGGGTCTCAAGAAGTCACCTAAGATCTCTCTTATTGGTCTTGGTCTTTGATTCAATTTAAGGAAATTCAAACTAAGTTGTAGTTATGTTTTCTAAACAGATTATGTTGAACTGAGTTTAAGTTTACTTATTATGAATAAAGTAACTCAAGAGTTTATCTTTATGTGTTTATTGGTGAATTGAGCATGTTTACGACATCGCTGAAATATTGTATTGGAGTTATTACAAGTGTTTAGTGATTAATGAAGTATGTGATGCCATTAGCAGGTTGAATATAGATGCCTGACGTATCAATAGATCATAGGGATACATGGCAGGCTGTAATTTCTTAGGTTCTAGGGCGTTACAACTTTAGTGGTATTAGAGCCTTAGATTTTAAATCTAATCATAGACAATGTAGCTACGAACCTTAGTAGAAGTAAGTTGTGATACAAGTGTTATAAATAATTTAAATGTAAGGTTAGGATGGGTAGCTTGTAAAGTTGTATTAAGATTGTATGCTTAAAGTAGTTTTTTGTGCTTAAGTTGCTCATTCTGTTTAAGTTCATAATAATCCCTCCCTTTCATGTCAATTTTACATGACTTTATTGATGTGTTTTCTTATTGTAGCATGCCTAGACATGGTGCTACTTCCAACTCTTCCCCACATCCTTGGGGCGGTAAGGATACTGATAAAGGCATATTTTTCATGTTTTAAATGTGCAAATTAGATAAAATAATTGTTGATTTTATAGAAATCATTAAGAAATGGTACTTAATTATTTTTATTTGGACATTTTAGGAATTAGAGGATTTAAAGTGGAAATACGGACGATTTAAAGGAGTTTTACACAAATGAACGAAGTCCGAATCAACAAGTTGCAATTTGAAATTCAATATAGCTGGCCTACATTAAAAAGAAGCTTTACACAAGCCAACCCTATTTTTTCTTATAAATAGCCTTATGTTTCACCGTTTATAATACTTTTGTTTTTTTTAGAGATACACACTTTCCTAAGACTTAGAGAGTCGTAGAATAGTTACTAGATAGTTCTTGAAGAATTCTTCTGTAGAATCGCTTAGATCATTGAGAAGATTTTACCTTTGTTGTGGATACCAAGTTTTGGAACTGTAATTGAAGTTTATCTTTTCCGATTATAGAATTGGTGACATCGATTTTAATTATATTTATGTAATTTTGTTAATTATTCATGCTGTTAATTATGAATTTCCTTGTAATTTCAATTAGTAGTTGTGCTTTTGTTTCAAATTCTATGATTGGGTAAATTTATTTGTGGGAATTGATGAAACCCTAGATAGCTAAGGTGATGATTGTGTTTATGCTATAGGATTAATAGATATAAGGATGATTCATGATTACAATTTCTATTATTTTAATTATAGTTGTTTAATTGATTATAATTGTTAAAAACCCTAGTAATACAAGAGTTAATATAGGGTTTGTTAAAAATTCTTGGTTAATTTGATTGATTAATGTGGAAGCAGCATTAATTGAATTAATTAGAAATTATCTAAAGATTAATACAATATTTGGCGATTGATTATTCACTAAGACATTAGGAATAATTGATTTAGGACATTAGACAATCATAGTATCGCGAGATATATGTTTGTAATTTAGAGTTCATTGTTAATTGGAGATGCAGAAGCTAACTGATTGATTAGGGGTTTAAGTCCTTAAGTTTTAAGGTATAATAATTTCACTTAAATGACCATATAGTTAATAATCTATATGACATGATAACTATTTGATTTGCATAATCTAAGGTAGATCCTGTTTTTCCCACGATTCTCAATTGATTGCTTAGTTTTAGAAATTTTATAGTTATTTTCTTTTCAATAGTTTTAGTATAGTTATTTGATTAGTTAATCTATTTTTTATTGCCTGAATATTGATAAGAACTATCATAAGATTAGTAATATTATAGTCCTCAAGGGATCGACAATCTTACTTACTCTATATTACTTAATTCCGACCCAGGATACTTGTTGGAGCATTCGCAATTTAATTTATATATATATAGTTTAAACGAATCAAGTTTTTAGCCCCATTGCTGAGGACTAGAAATATTAAACCTTTTAGTTCTATTGGTAATTTAAGTGCAGTTGACGACGTGTGTTATTTTTGTTCTCTTTACAGGTGTTTTATGTGCAGGAGTAGAAGTACTGAAATTATACCACTAGATTCTGAAATAGAGCGCACTTTGCATCAGTTAAGGCAAGAAAACTGAAGAAGGATAGAAGAGATGGCAGGTAACGAGGATTATAATCAGATACAAAGAGTTCCGCTAGCACTATGAGACTATATAGTACTTATGGTGATGGGTTCGACTATAAGGAGGCCAACCATTCAAGCTAACAACTTTGAGTTGAAGTCGTCCCTCATTTAGATGGTTCAGACAAATCAATTTAGAGGATACCCTAATGAAAGTCTTAACAAGCATATTGTAAGATTTCTCCAATACTGCAATACAATTAAGATGAACAATGTAACTGACAAGATTATCAGATTACAGCTATTTCCCTTTTCACTAAGGGATAAAGCCAAAACTTGGTTTCATTCACTACTACAAGAGTCTATCACCACCTAGGCTGATCTTTCATCAAAGTTCTTAAGGAGATTTTTCCCACCATTTAGGATTGCAAAACTAAGAAACGACATCACCAACTTCACCAAGTTTAGTGGTGAGTCACTTTATGAGGTATGGGAGAGATTCAAGGAGGCGATCAAAAAATGCCCACATCATGGCTTGCCAAATAATCTCTTCATTGAGATCTTTTATCTTAGTTTAGATGAGACACTGAAGTCCTTAATTGATGCTGTAGCTGGAGGTGCTCTGATGGGTAAGACCTATAATGAAGCAAGTGCACCGATAGAAGAGATGGCCTCCAATGCACATAACTGGCAAAACAAGAGAAACAAGTTAGGAGTGGCAGCAGCTAGTGACAATAACACTGTATATCAATTAACAGCTCAAATTGTAGCTCTTACTACTCAGGTAAGGATACTCACCTCAACACAGTCTTTTAATGCTAATCCTATTGTTTTTTATGAGTTATATTCAGGACCGCATTAGACTTTTGAGTTCTTAACTGGGAATCACTCAACTCCAACTAGTAAAGAACAGGTAAATTTTGTCAACAATTTTCAACGCAACAATCAAGGACCATATTTGAATACACACAATCTTGGGTGGTGTAATCATCCAAATTTTTCATGGAGAAACAAGAACAATGCATTTTAGCCACCACTTGGATTTCAGAAGCAAGTTCCTACTCAGAACGCTCCACCTCAACAACATCAGTCTAGAATGGAAGAGCTTATGTTGAGCTATATGCAAAAGACTGACACCATGTTATAGAATCAACAAGCAACTATTCGGAATTTAGAGAATTAGATTAGTCAGATCTCTCAACAATTGAGTAATAGACCATCAGGGCCTTTACCTAGCAATACTAAAGCAAATCCCAAAGGTATTGACGCTATAATGCTAAGGAATGAAAAAGCAGTGGAAACAGTTGACAAATGAGTTGAAGGAAAGGTGGAGATTCCAAAGGAAGAAAAAGGGAAGCAGGAGGAAGGGGGACTAAAGCAGAAGTCACTAGAAGTGAAATTGTATGTTCCTCCAGTCCCTATTTTAATAAGACTGAAGCAACAGCAGCTAGACACTCAATTCGGCAAATTCTTAGTTGTCTTCAAGAAGCTGTAAATCAACATTTCTTTTGTAGAGGCACTTCAGCAAATGCCTTCGTATGCCAAATTCATGAAGGATTTGCTCACCAAGAAGAGAAAGATTGATGGGAACAAAACAATAATGCTTACAAGGGAGTGCTCCATGGTCCTACAGAAAAATTTATCTACCCTGCCTAGAAAACAAAGAGATCGAGTTTTACTATTCCTTGCACTATAGGAAATTTTCACTTTGATAAGGTTCTTATTGATTCAAGTGCAAGTATAAATTTAATGCCCTTGTCTATTTTTAGAAAGCTAGGACTTAGAAATTGCAAGGAGACTCATGTCACTTGCAACTTGCTGATAGGAGTATCAAATACTAAGGGGTATTGTTGAAAATGTCGTAGTGAAGATAAATAAATTTATCTTCCCAGTCAACTTTATAGTCCTGGAGATGGAAGATGATAGAGAGGTACCCATGATCCTGGGCAGACCGTTTCTTGCAACAGGTAAGGCGTTAATAGACATGAAACAAGGTAACCTTACTTGAAGAGTTATAGATGATCAAGTAATGTTTAATGTTTATAAAGCCATAAAGCATTTTGATGATTGCAAATCCTGTTACACTATCAATATTTTTTATGAGATTATCTGTGAATCTATCGAAGAGAAAGCAAGAATGGATACCATGGAATTAGTTTTTAGTGATCTGGATGATTGGAGAGATGACAATAAGACTAAAGAAGAAGGCAAGGAACAGGTGTCAGAAATTAAAGCTCGATACTATGAAGAGCTAAGCACCAGTGAGAAGAAGCCAGTCCTGTCATCGATACAACCCTCGGTACTTGAACTTAAACCTTTACCTAGTCATTTAAAATATGCTTATTTTGGAACAAATGATACTTTGCCAATAATTATCTTCTCTTCTTTAACAGGTGACCAGGAGAAACAACATCTAGGAGTTCTAAGAGAGCATCAAGAAGCCATCGGGTGGACCATTGCCGATATTAAGGGGATTAGTCCATTAATTTACACTTACAAGATATTGCTTAAGGCAAGGTGTAAACCCACAATATAAATACAGAGACGACTCAACCCAACTCTCAAAGTGGTAGTAAAGAAATAGGTACTCACATTGCTGGATGCAGGTATTGTCTACCTTATCTCAGATAGTAAGTGGGTTAGTCCTATTCAGGTAATGCCTAAAAAAGGCAGTATGACCGTAATGAAAAATGAGGATAATGAGCTAATCCTTACTCGCATTATGAATGGGTGGAGAGTTTGCATAGATTCTAGAAAACTAAATGATGCCACCAGTAACAACCACTTCCCACTCCCTTTCATAGATCAGATGTTAGAAAAACTTTCAAGGCATGATTACCATTGTTTTTTATATGGACATTCCGGTTACAATCAAATTCATATCGCACTAGAAGACCAAGAGAAAACCACATTTACATGTCCTTATAGTACTTTTGCCTTTAGGAGAATGTCCTTTGGTCTCTGTAATACACCCACTACTTTTCAAAAATGCATGATGTCTATATTATCTAACATGTTAGAAGATTTTATTGAAATATTTATAGATGACTTCTCCGTCTTTGGGAAGTTATTTGATTCATGTCTGACTAATTTAGGTTGTGTGCTCAGAAGGTGTAAAGAGAATAATCTACTTTTGAATTAGCAAAAATGCCATTTTATGGTAAGAGAGGGAACAGTCTTAGGTCACAAGGTGTTAAAAAAGAGGATTGAAGTAGATAGAGCCAAAGTGGAGATAATAGAAAAGCTACCACCACCCATTTCAGTCAAAGGAGTTAGAAGCTTTCTAGGGCATGCTAACTTCTACAAGAGATTTATCAGGGACTTCACTAAAATCTCTAAACCTCTTTGTAATTTACTTGAAAAGGATTCTGTCACAAACTAAGGACGGTCTAGTTGTGACAGACGCCGTATACTGTATGAAGAACCCCCGATTGGTTACACTTCCAATCATGAACTCTTCACACAATATATAAGACTCTACAACCACTAGCTTCCCAAAAACATACAGATTCATACAATATCATCACATAAACATATTTATATAAAATTTAAACTACAAAGTTTATAGTAAGCAATAATTTAGTATATCTAGGTCTATATTTTTAACAAAACAAAAGTACATAAGTAAAAGTCCACATAATCAATTCTCTCAACACAATGAATGGCTCACTCTTGCCCAGGTCCCCAAGCTAACCTCTAGCATCCCCTAGCCAACTTCAACGAATAAGCCATCTTACAGCAAAAGTCTAAGGGGGTGTCAGCCTAAGCTTAATGAGCAAAACTCTCAGCCACACCACAGGTAAGTTATATATACATTATATTCACGCATATGAATGAATGAATAAATAGAATGCCAAACAATACGTATAGTTAACTAGTCAGTATACGCAACTTGGATTTAACGCCTTCCAAAGTCAAGGTTAAAGTATACACGGCACCAGTCAAATCCGGGTATTATACTATAAGTTACTTTACTACGGAACTCCACGTTCCATATTTAAATCAAACAAGTCCATTATTTTCATAAAAACCAAGTTCTAGTATAATCGTGAGTGAGCCCCTGTACCCCTAATCGGAGGAATCTAGACTCGACACTTAGTCAGGCGGTTGGTGTCTCCAACGCCTAGTATTCCCGCAAGCTAGGGTAAGGTCATTTTGTACAATTGCACCGTATAGAACCAACAAATTTATAATAACAACTCCTGAATGGCCTCTCTCTACCTCCATGTGATGTAACAGCCGGAATTATGTCTATGCAATGCATATTAATGCATATACCAGTTTCTTCTTATGAATCGAGTATAGTTAAGTCCAATTATCATGTGACCATCCAATAGCACACACACTCATTATCTACACTACCATGCAACAAATAAGTAGAAGGCTAAAGGCCAGTAAACTGTATTGGTTATGAGTTGTGGGGAAAGCCTACCTTAGCAACCTTAAGTACAAAGATTGATGAGGTGTTCAAGCTAGAACAAATACCAGTGGTACAGGAACTCTTAAATGTCTTCCTAGATGATCTACTTAGCCTACCACCTGATAGAAAAGTAGAGCTCAAAATATACCTAGTACCAGACACCAAACCTATAGTAAAACCAGCATATAAAATGGTACCTACTAAACTTATTGAGTTAAAGACACAACTACAAGAGCTGCAAGATAAGGGTTTCATAAAATCAAGTTTGTTTGCTTGGGGAGCCCCAGTTCTTTATGTGAAGAAGAAAGACGGAAGCATAAGAATGTATGTAGACTATAGAAAATTGAATCAGGTGACAGTCAAGAACAAGTACTCGCTACCCCAAATTGGTGATTTGCTTAATCAATTCCAAGGGGCACAAGTATTCTCAAAGATAGACTTGAGGTCCAGTTACTACCAGCTAAAAGTGAAAGCTGAAGATGTAGAGAAAATAGCATTTCATACCAGATATAGGCTATACAAGTTCCTAGTCATGTCGTTAGGCCTCATTAACATGCTCGTAGCATTTATGGACCTCATAAACCAAGTACTTTAAGAGTATTTAGACAGATTTGTAATGGTCTTTATAGATGATATTCTCATATACTCTAAAAGCACATAAGAGCATGACTAGCACTTGAGGATCGTATTAAATAAAGTCAAAGTAGAGAAACTGTATGCTAAATTTAGTAAGTGAGATTTTTGGCTTGATTAAGTAGCCTTCCTAGGTCCCATTGTAAACAGTGAAGGTATATTAGTAGATCGAAAAAAAGATAAAAGCCATGGTATTGTAGTCAAAACCGAAAACGATAATAGAGATCAAAAGCTTTCTAAGGCCTATAAGGTATTAGAAGAAGTTTGTGGAAGGATTATCTAGGTTGGCAGCGTCCTTCACTCAGTTAACTTAGAAAGGGGTGAAGTTTGACTAGGATAACAGATGCACAGATGCTTCAATTCAAGGACTTGGGTATGCATTGATGTAAAACAATAAGGTAATAGTATATACATCACATGAACTCAAGCCTTATGAGAAAAACTACCCAGTCCATGACTTAGAGTTAGCAACAATAGTCCATGCCTTGAAATTATGGAGGCATTATCTGATAAAGGAAAGGTGTAAGGTGTTTATTGATTACATGTGTCTGAAGTACTTTATCATGCAGCAAGATTTGAATATGAGGTAATGAAGGTGGCTAGAACTAATAAGGGACTACAACCTAGACATACAATACCACCTAAGGAAAGTTAACATGGTAGCTAACACTTTGAGTAAAAAGCGACATGGGAATTTGGCTCGCTTAATAATGACATAGAGGCCATTACTAGAGGACATGAGAAAACTAGATTTAGATATTTTGACTATAGAAGTAGGCATCAAGCTAGCAAACATGTGGATACAACCCATGATAGTGGATAGGATTAAAAAGGGTCATAGTAGACGCTAATGGAGTACTCAAGTATAGAGGTCAATTTTGTGTGTTAGTGAGGCCAAAGTTGAGAAGTGAACTGTTGAAAGAGACACATTACTCGAGATACACAATACACTCAAGTAGCATAAAGATGTACTAAGACCTAAAGGCACACTATTGGTGGAATAATATGAAGAGGGAGATCATAGAATATGTATCGAGATGCCAAACTTGTCAACATATCAAAATCAAGCACTAAAGATAGGTAGGTGAATTGCAATTGTTACCGGTTCCAAAATGGAAATAGGAACAGGTCACCATAGATTTTGTGACAGTGCTACCAAAGACTCTGAGTAAGCATGATACAGTTTAGGTAATCATGGACCGACTAACAAGTTAGCTCACTTCATTCCTATTAACATTAGTTACTCATTGGAGAAGCTGGCTAAGTTATATACAAAAGAAGTGGTAAGGTTATACGAAGTATTGACAAAGATTATGTTAAACAAGGACATACGTTTTGTAGGCAGGTTTTGGAGGAGTTTACATAAAGCATTAGGTACAAAGTTACTATTCAATACCGCCTTCCACCCTTAAACTAACAAGCAATCAGAGAGAACTATATAGATACTTGAGGATTTGTTACGGGCATGTGTATTTGATTTTAGCGGCCATTGGGACAAGTTCTTACCCTTAATTGAGTTTGTCTATAACAACAACTATCAAGCAACCATTCAAATGGCCCTTTGTGAAGCCTTATATGGTAGGAAGTGTAGATAGCCCATACAATGGGATGAGGTTGGAGAAAGACGAGTTCTGGGTCTCGAGTTGGTATAGGAGGATAAGGTGAGGTTAATTAGGCAAAGAATACAAATTGCATAATGCTGTTAGAAGAGCTACGTCAATAAGCGAAGACACCCATTAGAGTTTCAAGTAGGAGATAAAGTTTTGTTGAAAGTTTCTCCAGCTAAGGAAATTTTCAGATTTGAGCTAAGAGGAAAATTGTCTCTAAGGTTTGTTAGACCCTTGAAAGTTATAGAGAGAATTGGAAATGTAGCTTACAAACTGAAGCTCCATTCTAGATTAGATGGGGTCTACAATGTCTTTCATGTGTCTATGTTAAGAACAATTAAACCCAAGACAGAGTAGGAGACAAAACATCACCAAATGCAATTAGTGGACCTAGAGACCTTAGAGTTGCAGTTAGACTTGCCTACTATGGAGTGGCACATAAAGATCATAAACACAAAAGTTCAAGATCTAAGAAGAAAGGGGATACCCTACATTAAGTTCAGTAAGCAAGACGCTTAGAAAGGAAAGCAACTCAGGAGTTAGAAGAAGAAATGAGAAAGAAATACCCAGAGTTGTTCTGACAGTAAAGAATGTAAATTCTCAACTTTTAAGGATGAAATTTTTACTGGGTAGGGGGTGAGAGTTGTAAAACTCAAAATAAAAGAGAAAATAAAATAAGAAAATGAAAAGAAAGAGAAAGTAAGTGGTGTTATAAGCTAAGGACAAGTCTAGCATTAACAATATTATTAAAGGGTATTTTAGGTATAGGAAATGTTTACGAACCCTAAGTATTAAAGGATTGCTTAAGGTTTTGAGAATCCCTTTTCCCTACATTTTTTACTCACGTCCTACATTTTCCTAAGGTTTCTACGCGTACCCTGATCCAAGAAAGAGATTCCAACACATTTGCCAAAGATCAGTCACAAGAAAGTCGAGGTAAGTGTTGAACCGCTCTCTTCTTAAAATTTCTAGTAGTTTTCAATGAGAAAACTTGCTTTTCCTTGTAAGGAAGCACCCTAAAACGAATTTAGAGAGTTTATTTATGAGTCATATACCAGATCTTTGGTGGTATGTTTGAGTTAAGACAAAAGACCACAAGGTAAAGTTGTGTAGGTTGTCTTTTTTTTTTTTTATTTATTGAGTTTTTGGTAAAATCTCTTAGGGGATTTCATTTTTCCACATAGAGCAGCAAGTAAAATGACCCTAAGGTAGTCATAGGTGTATCGTACAGCATGTTCTTGGTGGTGATAGCACTATTAACGGATTCCTATAGGTATGATTCTAAACCATGCACTTGCACATGTTGTTTCTTAAACTTGTGATTTTAGTGGTTGAGTTAAGGTGTAAATTTAGTCGTAGAAGTATTGTGATTGGTGGTTTTTAAGTGGTATGGAGTTGTGTTGGTATTGAGTTGTTGATCCGAAAGGGGTGGTTTTTGAAATAAAAAAGAAGTGGGGTTGTTTGTGAAGAATGAAACGCCGCTGCAATCTACAAAATTCTACAGATTGCAGCTAGTGTTCAAATGCCATCCCCCATAGCGTCTGGACGCCAAGGGCAATTATGCGTCCCTTCAAATATGGCATGTAGACACCATTTGAAGTAACATTCGGATGCGATGTACCAAGTATTGTGTAGTGATGTTTCTTTAGGTTTTCCGTTGTATTTCAAGTTTGTTTTCCTATCCTAAACCCTTTCCTAAGCTTTTCCAAACATGAATCTTCACTTAAAACATCTTATAAATCAAAATAACTTCTTAGTGATCCTCAATTCCAAGTTTGTTTTCCCATCCTAAACCATTTCCCAAGCTTTTCCAAATATGAATCTTCAGCCAAAACATCTTATAAATCAAACTAACTTCTTAGCAATCCTCAATTCTTTATGCAGTCCCTAAGTAACTGTGAGAAGGTTGAGTTACCATGTTAAAGAATGTCGTTAGATTAGTTCAAAAACTAAGAAAGTGTGTTGTCTCTTATATGTTCAGATTGTAAGGTGCATGTTTTGAATTTGAAGCAAACACTTCAGTTAAGTATAGGGTTTGTATGCTGCTTATATGTATAGGCTTAGAAATGGTATAAATGAACCTAACATATATTCAGCCTAAATAATTTGTGCTACGTGTGCTTGGCTAGGCCCAAGAAATTGAAAGGACTAGACCTTAGGTTAACACCCCAGTTGATCTTAATGCAACAGTATCCTAATAGGGTCTCACTTTAAAATGATCTGAGTAAATTAAGTGTTCCTTAGTTCCTAGGGTATTGAAGAGGACCCAATACCAATATTTATATGTATGTGTGTGTGTGTGTGTGTGTATATTGTGTACCGGAGTCATGAGTTACTCCAAGTTTAAGGACATCGAAACTATGTTGCTGCATGAACCTAATCAAAGATAATAAATTGTGGCTATTGCATATAGATATTTGAGTCAACTAATGTATGTGTGCTCGTGCATTAATTGTGTGTACAAGCATATGTGGTTATACCTTATAATGGGCTTTTACTCATCCCTTTAGGATCCTTGTTTTTAGATGCAGGAACAGATCATCATGACTACGAAGATTACCATAGTGAGTATGGTTACTATGGTGAGGATGCTAATTATTATGACTATTACTTTGACTATGGAGATGGCTCAATATAGCTATTATAGGATTGAGAAATTTTAATGGACCTCGTTGTTAGAAATTGTTAGACTTTATCATGTTTCTTTATTTTGTTACTTAGATCTCGATAAGTCACCTGAGACTTCTCTTATTGGTCTTGGTCTTTGATTCAATTTAAGGAAATTGAGACTAAGTTGTAGTCACGTTTTTCTGAACAAATTATGTTAAACTAGGTTTGAGTTTACTTCTTATAAATAAAGTAACTTAGGAGTTGATCTTTATGTATATATTAGTGAATTGAGAATGTTTATGACATCTATGAAATACTATATTAGAGTTATTACAGGTCTTTAGTGATTAATGAAGTATGTGATGACATTAGCAAGTTGAGTAAAGATGTCTGATGTATCATTAAATCATACAAACATGTAGCAGGTTGTAATTTTTTAGGTTCTAGGGTATTGCAATGTACCTATTGAAGAAGATCGAGAGCATGGGCACAACATTTTGCCCTTTTTAAAGTATTTTTATAATGCTACAATAAATATATCTAGCTTCATTTATATCATATGTAACAATTATATTGAGTAAATTAAGTGGTTGGTTGTGAAATCAAGGAAAAGTGCCAAAGTAATTACATATCCTTAAGTATGATGACTCAAAATGAAAAAAAGAAAAGAAAGAAATTGATAAATATTAGGGTCATATCAATAACATCAATGATTGATTAAAGGTTATATGATTTTCACATAGTTTGGTTTTGATATTTGAAGAATATCAGTTAATATTAATATGCTATCTATAACTAACTTATTTTATTGTATTCTATAATTTTCCAAGTTCAAATGAAAGTTAATTTTGAGGTTCCATGCTACTGGAATACAAATGTGATTCAAGATATTTATCACTGTTGGCATATGTTGTTGTTTTTTAACATTTTAATTTTTCATACTTTGTGGACTTCATCATCTGTTATGATTCTTTTTGTGTATTAGACTATTAGATGTATTTTGTTGATGGATGACTCAATGTGGAAGATTATGTAGCCTATGGTGTATTTGACTTAAGAATGCATTTTGTTATGTTCGGTGATCTCTACCCTTTTGGCACTGAAGTTAGCATGGCTTTGTTGTTTAAATGGTTAAATAGATTTCTGCAAAAAAGTGAAATATGGTGAATTTACTCTCATTAGATTTGAGTAAGAAAGAGGAAATTGCAATGGTTAAACATATTTGAAAATTAGAGTATCCTTTTTTTTTTTTTTGGTTTAAGGGGAAAGGGATAAATGGTACTCTATTATTGTTGCTTCAACACCATTGAGAGAGTTGAATATTCCTTTTTTTTAGCATTGTTTCACTAATTCTTTTTTTTTTTAATGCTAAGTTGTTTCAATGCTATTCAATGTTGAATTTGCACTTACCAACTTCTAAATTAGTAGCCAGCAATCCACCATTTGAAAATTTAAATTATGAATCTATGATTAAGTATTGACTTTAATGAATGCAACTACTTACTTCTATTACACCCATAAAACTCTACCTTTGTTTAGTTTCTTTTATGTTTCAAATGCTTAATTCATCTACATGGGTAAGCAAAAATTTTGATTTAATCAGTAATCCGAACCGAACCAAACCGTAACTTAATGATTTGAAATATTTTCTAATCCAAATAATATAGTTTGATTTAGAATGGGAAAAAAAAAAAAGAAATCGACTCGTAAACTATGGCTTAGTTTGGTTTTTACTAAAAATCGAATCATGCCCACCCCTACCACCTGCAATCATGAAAGATTTTCAAAATAACCTATGAGGAATTGTCCTCACAAATCAAATATATAATCAATTGTTAATATCTTAAACATACTAAACATTTATTTTTCAAAATAAGCTATAAGTTGATGAAGACCCCTAGGAAGTGAACTCAGTTTACTTCCAAGATTATGAGCATTTAGGGTGTAGAAAGATTAACTGGGTTGAGGCAATTAACTGAGCTGAGGTGATTGAGTACGTTCTAGGGGCAATCAATTAGACTTCACCCAAGTTCAACTCTACTCTTTCCTGTAATAGCCCATTGACTAAAGTAGACATATGATTGACTGCTTATTCCTTTGGTTAACCACTCTTACAAATAACTCTCTAAATGAACTTCTATTCTACCTTTCTATTCCAAAACTCCTCCAAATCAATTCAATACTCTATGACTCACTGTCTCAATTATCAAACTCTATCCCAAAACAACATGTGAACCACATCATGTCAAATTTGAGACAACAATTGTGAATTGAATCCATTTAGACAACATTACTCAAGAATTGCAGAGTTTATTGTTAACATTAATTAAAATCTAATTTTTAATATGAACTCCACAATTATGATTAAAAGCTAAAAAGAGTGACCCAACTAAAAGGAATTGAAATAAAAAAGAGAAGGGGAACCATAAAACATGTTGTACACATACCCAAACTGCAAACTCCAATATGCTCTGCAAAGCTCTACAAACGTATGCAATATGATATATTCCTTTGACTAATACACCTAAGATCTTAGTTATCAAAGGGACTTACTACAGTTAGGGATAAGTCCTTCAAGATATCAAGGAATGAGAAAGTACTTACCAGTAGCTATGTAAAGTAACCCCTCGAATATGACTTATCGAAAGGCCCAACAAAACTTAGTTCTCGCATGATATGACTCACAAGTCAAGAAACCAAGGTCCACTTAGCACTAAGTGAGTCATATCATGCGAGAACCAAGTTGTGAGTCATATCACAAGGAAGGGAAATATTCAAATCAAATAGGATTGATTATGGTTGTACACAATAGAGACTATTTATAATGAGTCTCATAAGGTAACTATGGGGAAATGGAAATTACAAAATAAAAAAGGTAAATTACAAGCAGACTATCCAATACGTACTCAAAAGGGTAATTATGACAAATACAATAAAAAGAATATAGTACAATTCACAAAATGAGGTAACATGTATTAAGGTGTCGTTAGAGTCGTACTCCCATCGAAAGTAGTCCTAGGTAAGAGCCGTCCAAGTAGGTTAGGAGTAGGATAAAGCTGGGCTTTTGCATAGGCAATCACAATAGGTCAGTCTTCAGAAGGTTGGCTAATAGGAGTTTGGTCTACAGCAAACCAAAGGTTAATAGGAGGAAGAATTGGAGGTTAGAACCAAAATTTCCACCAGCTTGGATTAAAGTATAGGCAAACTAAGCTGGAAAGGAATTAAGCCAGGTGCCAACGTAGTACTCTAACTAGTCTTTTACCAACTATAAGAGCAACATACGCTTAGTAAAGCCCTATAAGCCTCAAATCCTTGCTCAGGTAAATGGTCCCAAGGTCGGCAGTCCATTAGCTCCCTAGAAGTGTTGAAGATTTGCCCTCAAATCTTAATTTACTTCCTCTAATACATAGGGCGTAAGGTCAATGATATTAAAGGTCGATAACACTTCATACCCCTCAGGTAGCTCCAGCCCATATGCATTATCATTAATCTATCGAGGAACCTTCAAAGAACCGTCAACTCATGGTGAGAATTTGTTTACTCTTCAACTCAAAAATCTCTCCTTGCTCATTGAACCCAGACTAAGTCTCCAGGGTTATAGGTAATGTCCTTCTGGCCTTTGCTTCCATGGTCTTACTGTCATGCTACAATTTTAGACAATTGCTTAGTGGCCTTCTTATGTTGTTTTTGGAACTCTTTTGCAAGTTGTATCCCTTGTGGACTACCTCCGTTTAATGTTGGACTAGAAATCATGTCTAAAAGTAAGTTCGGGTTAAGTTCGTAAACAAACTTGAATAGGGACTTTCTTGTTGAATTATAGGTAAAGCGGTTATAAGCAAACTCAATTATTGGCAAACACAAGTCCCAATCACTCAAGCTCTTCCCTATAATAACCTAAAGTAAGCTTCCAATTGTCTTATTGACCATCTAGGTCTAGCCATCCATCCGTGGATGATAGGAAGTGTTGAACATTAGTTTAGTGCTGAGCTTCTTCTAAGCTTCTTCCATAGAGCCTTCCGAAAGAAGCTCATGAACTTAGCATTACCATCTGATATAATGCTTTGAGGAACCCCATGGAGTTGCACTATTTCTGACAAAAAGATATTAGCAATAGACAATGCATTATCAGTTTTATGACAAGGGATAAAGTAACTCATCTTATTGAACCAATCGACTGCTACCATAACAAAGTCATGTTTCCAAAATGTTTTGAGTAACCTAAGCATGAAGTCTATGCTTAGATAGGTTTAGGGTTGTTTAGGTATAGGTAAGGGTATCTACTCTCCATATGGTTCCTTTCGACCCTTGGCACACTTACACATCTCACACCTCTCCAACCTCATGAAAATTCTTCATCATTCCTAACCAATAAAAGTATTCTTTTAATAGCTCATGCGTCCTCATTTTCCCAAAATGGCCAACCAGGTCTCCTATATGCACTTCCAAACTAATAGTTCTCTTATTGAGGTGTTTAGTAGAAATACCCATCATCCTTTCATTAAGCACCCTTGGTTGAAATATAATGCATTCATAAATACTCCTCGCTTGCACTTGGTTACCACAAACCCAAAGAAAGCATCCTACTTATATTGGTCAAGAAGTGTTTTAAAGCCAAATATTTGAGCTTGTAGAGTTGTGATAAGCATGTGCCAACAATATAAAGCATCAGCTGCACCATTAGTATTGCCCTTCTTGTATTTAATCATGTACGAGAATGTCTCAAGAAACTTGACCCACTTAGCATGGCGTTAAGAAAGCTTTTGCTAACTACAAAGGTACTTTAAGGATTAATGGTCCGTATAGATAACGAATTCACATGATAGTTGATAGTGTTGCCAGGTCTAGAGAGCATAGATAAGGGCAAAAAACTCCTTGTCATATGTGGATGGTTTAGTACAACTCCATTGAGCTTCTCACTAAAGTAAGCAACAAGTCAACGATCTTACATGAGAACTGCTTCAATGCCCATTCTAAAGCCATCACAATCAAATTTAAATACCTTATGAAAATCTAGTAATGCTAACACAAGGGCCAAAGTCAAATTGGTTTTTATTTCCTTAAAGCTCTTCTAAGCTTTCTCTAACCATTTGAATTCCAAGGTCTTCCTGGTCAATAGGGCTGCCACCAACCTAAAGTTACGGATGAATCATTTGTAGAAGGATGCGAGACCATGGAAACTTCATATATATGTTGCACAGGTCAAAGTTAGCCAATTAAGAATGGCTATAATCTTCTCTTCATCAACTCAAATACTACCATCTGACACAACATACCCAAGGAAGACCACTCCATTTGGTAAAACACACTTATTTAAGTTGTTGAATGGTAGTTCAACTTAGAGGATATCCAAGACTACTCTCAAGTGTTCAACATGATATGAAAGGTTAGCACTATCTATTAAGATATCGTCAAAATGGATTACCACATATTTGTCAATCAGCAATCTCAACACATGAATAATCAGTTGCATGAAAGTACTTAGTGCATTAGTAAGCCCAAATGACATAATCAAAAATCATATGGACCACCTTTAATCTTGAATGCTATCTTCCACTCGTCACTTGGTCTCACAAGATCTAACGGTAGCCACTATTAAGCTCAACCATATCATCTAGATAGGGTATCAGATACTAATATTTGACTGTAAACTTGTTAATAGCTTGGCCATCAATAGAAATCCACCAAGACCTATCCTTCTTAGGAACCAGAACAATAAGTACAACATAAGGGATCATACTTCCATGAACATACCCTCGATCAATTAGCTAGTCGACTTACTTCTTAGGTTCAGCTGCATGCTCGAGGTTGAACCTATAAGTAGGTTGGTTAGGAAGAGCTGCTATAGGTTGGAGATCTATATAATGTTTAATTCCTCTAATAGGAGGCAATCCCTTAAGTAACTCATTGGGAAACGGGTCAGTGAATTCTTTTGACAAAGCTTGAACCTCAATAGGTAGGGTTCCAACCTCTTTTTTCGCTAATAATCTCCTAACCAACAAGAATACACGATCTTCCAACCTAATGGGCTTAAAGAGTTCAGCTCGTAAGATTACTAGATTCTTCTTGAGGGTTCTAAAGATCTATGCTTGTACTTCTTGAACTTCACTTGGGCTCATTGGATTTAGGACGACCTTCCTACCATCTTTTTAGAACATATAGGTGTTATGATATCCATTATGAAGTACTCTTAAGTGAAAGAGCCAACGTCAACCTACAAGCATGTATAATGCACATATAGGTAGGATGTCGTACAAGACTTTAACTTTGTACATATCTCTAATAGAGATCGGTACTCTTACTTACTCATTAACTTGAAGTCCACCCTTCTCATTTAGCCAATATATCTTATATGGTCAGGGGTAAGGAGTGGTCAGCAACTTCAAAGCGCTCACTACTCCTTTAATGGTAACATTTGTACAACTACCCCTATTAATGATCAAAGCGTATAAGCTATCACAACTAAGTTAGTACCTTCATGTGTTAGATTGCTATACATTGTATAAAGGTCAACAATTAACCCCCTTGTTGATCACCATCCTTTCATACGACATACTAAGATACTTCCACTTATAGTTACTCTTAGCTATTTGGATAAGTGATATCATAGCAAAACAAATATTACTACCATTCATTTAAATGAGTTGTCACAATCCAATCTACAAGACATCACATCCCCAAAATATTAACAAAATAAAACAAGTAGTCTAGAGAGTCTATGAATAGTCTAAAAACATAGTCAAGTAGAACATAAACCCTAATCATAAATTCTAGCAGTCCACCCCTTCGCTCTAATCTTTCCACAATTCCGCCCAAGCTCATGACTAGCCTTGAGCATTTAGTAACCCAATTCAACTAAGAGTTGACCTTACATCAAAAGAAATCTAAAGGGATGTAAACTTACGCTTAGTGAGTTAATCCATCCAATCATGCCTTATAAACAATATATTTAACCAACATATAAATGCATGTAACAAGCACTATGCAAGCGAATGCATGTAATAAGTAGCATGCAAGCGAATACATGTAGTGACCTATGAATTGCATGCAACTTAGAATTTCACCCTCTATGGTCAAGGTTAGAGATAATTAACCAATAGAAACCATTAACCAAGTTCTAGCACTTAGGTTTTTATTCATACATACACTAATGTATTGCAAAATGCTTATCATATATATATATATATTTCTATACTTTACTTTTCGAAAATATAACCTTTTTCAAAATCCAAAACTTTCTAAGTCTAGTGGTGTGTTTGCCCCTACAGTCTATGTCACATACCCTAAGCGGAAGTCAAAAACACAGCCCTTAACCATATTGTTAGCATCCCCTAGCACCTAGTAAGCCCATAAGCCAGGACAAGAACTCAATAAATATGGCATTAATGTATGCCTAACTAATCCTTTAGGAGCTCCTACTCCTATGAGCCCCTTCCCACCTTCTGCGTAAGATGGCAGTTGGTATAGGTGTAATATAATATTATGCCATGCATGATCCATTTTAGTTAAAAGTCGAATAAGATTAAGTCTATTTATTCGGGTGATTAAACAGACAACATTCCATACCAACAATTCCATAAGTATCTATCATGGAAGCATTTCCAATTCTTATAGTATCATTAGGTCATTGAGCAACCAAGTATCACCATACATGCATATCACCATACATGCATATCCCATACCCCGCATGCAAAAATTTAACATAATTGAGATATTAGTGCTACTAACTACATGCAAACTCAAGCATGGAGTCATTGGGAATCACTTACTCGACCATGGCTGCTAATCTTAATAATCTAGAGGCGAATCATCCCCGAAATCGATATCTCCTGAACAAGTAAAGGAGGCAAAATAAGAATTTGTTATTTTATAGTGTTATCCTAAAATGCTTAAGTTATATTCTTTAGCTTTACTACCTATCCTTATATTTTTCCCCAGTTAAGTTAAATTTTTCATCGCGTATATCTTTCTCGTTTTAAATCTGATTCTTATGATCTTATAGTCAATTTTTATTTTTTTTACATGTACTTTCACGTGGTGTGGTCAAATTTAAGGGGTAGGGTGCACATTTTTTGGTATAGACCAGAATGGTAGCGCCTATCTTAAGTATGCTTGCTTTTAGGTTTGTTTGCATTATCGGGTTTTATAAATTCATAAATTCAATTACTTTTGGGCTTTGAATTATTATTTGGGATTTAATATCCTCATATCATTAGCTTGTTATCCAATATTTTTTACTTTAATTCTATCTTTTGATCCTTAAGCTTTTTGGTGAGCTTTTGAGCCATAAAAGAGCTCGGTTCTTAAGTTAGGTTTAATAGATACTTTGGTAGGCTTAGGGAATTTCCTAAGGTTCTCTTTTTTGTTATTTGAATCACTCTTTAGTGCTACCTAAGATGAGTTTTTTTTTTTTTTATTTGGGTCGTTTTGGCATCCAATTAGAGTCTTTTAGCTCAGTTTAGTGTTCTAAACCTTTAATACCAATCTTATTAGCATTGTTTGGGCTTTTACTTTACTTACCATACTTTTCAATGTGTTTAAGTGCATTTTACTCTTAGTTCTAGGTCTGGTGGGTTGAGATTGAAAGTTTTCAAATCTATTTCTAAACTCATCTTCTTGTTTCCTTAGCCTATTTGCTAACTTAAGGCCTTATACTACTTAGGCCTTAACTTATACTTGCTTGTTTTTCTTCTTTTTTTTTTCTCTTTATTAGTGGATTTATTTCACATAAAAATTGAGGAAAAGCTTGGAGAGTGTCAAGTCTTAAGGGTGCAAGTGCTTATCTGAATCCTCCCTATGCTTTTCTCTTTATCAAAGCCTCTTATCTTTATTTTAATACTTCCTAAGGATACTTTGGTGTATGAATAACTTATTGTAAGTGAAGAAGTCACCCTAAAAGTCCCTATACTCCTCATGTCTAGCTTATACAAGGAAAAACCATGGTTTGTTTTTCCATATTTCTTACAAGTTACAAGATATTCTTAACACAATTTTAAGTATACATGTAAGTGACTTGGTCATAGCTCTTAGAACCTACAAGATAATTATAAGAAACTAACTTTCAATTGGCATAAGTAACTACTAATATACTAGGAAGTATTTTGAAATAAGGAGTGAAATGAAATCCCAAACATTGCTCAAGAGTAAAGAAAACTTTACTAAGTTTTAAGGAAGTGGATGGTACCCTAATCTAGCCTTCTAAGCCCCTAAGCCTTGCCCTTGCTACTTCATGTTCCTTTAACTTCTTAGATCTTAGGAATTTGGTAAATGTTGATGCCTCGGTATCCTTTAAGTTGGCTAAGTTTAAGATGGTGCTTAGGATAAGCTTATGTAGGCAAAACAAGGGTGGCAAGAGTAGTATTTGGGCATGCAGTTTGGGTAGTTCCAATGGCGGAGAGGGTAGTGTTTGAGAGAGCTTTTTCTTGGGTGTTTAAGTGTTGTAAGATGTGGGGAAAAAAATGGAAGAATACAAGGAAGCTTAAGCGAAGTTTAATGGCCAGTTGAGGAAGGTGTATTTGAGCTTCCTTCTTGCCCTTAACTAGCTGTGGGATTGATACAAATTAGGCAATTGCTTAGTCTGGTTTTTAGGGTCCTCTTGGCTGTACGATAGGGTAGGTTTTCAAGGAAAAAAAAGTTGAATGGACATGCCTCCATGGGGTTCTCCAACTAACCATAGGGTGGTGTGATTTTGCTTGCTAAGTCTTCTTCTTTTCCTCATTTGTAATTGGAAAAAATGTGATGGATTGCTTTTATCCAAATATGGAATGGCTTGTGTGGGGTTTTGTGAGGGTTTTGTAAAGTCATTTAAGGATTTTCTAAAGTCAAAGGGATAAAACTAGTACGAGTACCTGAACTTTCATATTTTTTTTATTTTAATACTTCAACTTTAAACCTATTTATTTTAGTATCCCAACTTTTTAAATGAGAAAAACTGGTATCTCCATTATAATGGCCATTATTATAAAATGGTAGAATAATAATATAAATACATCAACTTTCATTTTAATGCTCAAACTTTACTTTTTATTTCATTTTGGTACTTCAACTTTTTAAAATAAAATAAATAAGTATTCTTTATAACGTTTATTATAACAAAGAAACTAATTTGTTTCATTTAAAATGTTGAGCTACTAAAGTGAACAAGTTTAAAGTTTAGGTACTAAAATGAAAAAATATAAAAGTTCAAGTACTTCTCGTACCTTCATCCCTAAAGTCAAATACCATCTAGGAATTATACCTTAAGCTTAGTTTCTTTGAAAGTGAATTTGAGCAGGAAAATAGATGTGGTGTGGCCAACCTCTTCACCACATGTGGCTCCTCATCCTTTTCTCATTTGACATGTCAAGACTTGCTTATTTGTTTATGTAATGAAATTGGGACTTAGTTGTTATCCCTTGCATTGTTCAAGCTTGTTTTTATAGTAGACTATATGATAGTTAAGTTCAATCAAGACGTCATTAGGGTTAGGGTTTTGGAATCTCATTTAAGGTTTTTTGAATTCTAGTATTAAGATTTTCAACCTAACTTTTCATCGTGTTTGGGTTTTGATTATGTTTTTAGGGTTTAGGGTTTGAGTCTTTTAGTAAGTTGAAGATCTTTATTACAATTTAGGGTTATTATGCATTACGATTTTGGAAGTTGATTAGTGTATTCACGACATATATTTAGTTTGATTACTTAGCTTGGTTGATCCTTAAGAATGTCTAATGAGGGCTTATGCTACTTAAATCGTTACCCGAAATTTGTAGGGCTTACATAAGCTACCTTTCATCCTGCAATTGGTGTGGAAAAAGTTTTCTCTCTACTCATTCTCTTCGAATACCTTAGTACTAAGCACTCTTCAAACTAGCATGCTCAAGTATTGCCCATGATTAGGTCAAACAAAGGCTTCCAAGTCTTCTTAGTACTCATCTAGCAAATGTTCAACTTCTCCTTCCTCCTAGCCTTTACTAACACTCTCTACTTCAAATAGTAGTTCCTATCCCTTAATGATCATCACCATCGTTTTGAACATTGGTTAGCCACATGTCTGAAACTAAGATACTTAAAGCCCTTAATCACTCAAGTCATCCTTGCAGAGCTCAAACCCATATCCTTCTTCACTTTAGACCTTTCTACCTTAGCCTTCCCTCAACTATCATCAGGTTGGTTATAAGTCAAATAATGTTGGTCCACATTTGAACTTTACTAAGATAAGTTAGTATTAAGTCAACTTGTTAGTACAGTTTAACCAAAAGGTGTTCGGCTCAGCTAATTGCATCATTGTTGTTCTACTATTGATACAGGGCAAGTGCACCTATCAATTTTAATATAATGGATGTGAGTCTGAGTCAATCCCTTAGAAACCTTGAGTATTAATACTTACCTTAGCTCTATTATCTAACCGAAAAATTATAATGAGTTGAATGAATTAAAAATACTAAAATTAACAAACTAATCTAATTATAAGACTTAACTAAGTAATTTAGGAAGCAATGAAATTAAGAACAATTTCAAGAAAGCAAATAACGTATTTAGAAATTGTTTCCCCTAGTGTTTAACATGTGACTGCTTAAAATGTATCCAATTCGATCTCTATTATTGTTGACCGGAGGGATTCACAACTAAAGTTAACACCTTTCTAAGCATATTAACCCTAATCCTAAATTATTTATCGGAATCTCTTCACTTAATAATATAATTTAGAATTGCATTAATGTACAACGAATTTCTACACAAAGGAACAACTTTCCAAAAGAATCATGTATCTTATCTCTAAGTACACATGCAATTCTCTCCAATTATGTCAAGATCTCATTACTTATGGATTTCTCAATCATCATGCATAATATTATAGATTGATACCCTAGAAATATTAATTAATAATTAAAACACATAATTGAATCAAGAAAAATAGAAACTTTATTGAAAATTATTAATAAATCTAATAGTCACATGAAACTTTAGGTTTCGCAATCCTAAATACCAAAATCTTAAGCCATCATGATGAAATTAAAAATGAATTACAACAAAATCAAGAAATAAAATATGAAAAACCCCTTTTGTTGGTAAGAAATCTTCTTCAATCTTGAAGTTAGGTGTTGCTTTCACCTTTTGCTCCTCCTTCTCTTCAAGTTTCTTCTCTTTTGAATGCCAAAAGTTATATGCAAAACCCTCATAAGTCCTTATATAATCTATTGTGAAGTTTCGTTTTTGGTCACCAGACACAGCCTAGGACACAATTGTACCCCCAGGTTGTAATTTACTGACCTTAGCACAAAAAATTATCCTGCATAGACACAGCCTTAAGACATAGTTGTGTCCTAAACTGTGTAACTTTCTGACTAAAAATTGTCACTTTCGCTTATTGTTTATGTAACTTCAAAACTTCATAACTTATTCATTTAAACTCTAAATTGAGTGAAACTTGATTCATTTTCTTCATTTTCAATTCGAGAATGCGTTCAAACCTTGAAATCAAAATTTTACTCAATTAAGTATCAATTTCTTTGAAAAAAAAATATAAGGGAAATGCTATAAAATCACCATGTGAAATATATTTAAAATAAGAGTTATTAACTATCCATGCAATGCAGATGGCCTCATCTAAGGATGCAATCCGTTGTACTTCAAAATGTCCAATTTCATACCTTAAGCCAAAAATGAATCTAGTTATAGTCTTGGTCTCAAGTCTCTTTAAATCACATCAAATCATGAATAACTGGAATTTGCAGACACAATCGTTTACACTTCTACTTCCTTACTTAAGCTCTTAGAGTCGTTTAAAGGTATCCTACCAATAGTGCTCGAGAATAAATTTGTTTCACAAAACATGCTTCATCTCATTCCAAGTCCTAATCTTGTGGCGGCCTTGTTATCTATGGCCTGCACCTTCTTCCACCACATCGCCACATAGCTTGATAACTCTAAAGTAGCTAAGCAGATTCTTATTGCATCCTCATAGTCAAAACAGTCAAATATTTTTTAAATCTTCTCTTCCCAATTGAGGTACTTATCAGCACTAACTGCTCCAATAAAGCTTAGAATTTATACCTTAACATTTTCTAATCCTCTCAAAGCTCAAGCATCCCTCTCATCAAAGTCAAGAAAATTGTCATCCTCTTCTTCTCTTATATCATTCAACTCAATTCTTCTCTAGGCACAATGGCCATCTCCACCTACTTGTCCAACTTAGTCCTAAGCTGGGTAATACTGCTCATCCATCTCCTATCTTCTATACACACTTACCTGTCTACCTAGAACAAGTTGAGCTTTAACTATAACGAGTTGAAGGTCATTTAGCCCAGTGCCAACACGCCGAACATTGTCTTGTAGTATCTTAGCATGGTGGTTGCCAATAAGTTAATGCATGAACATCACTTTCGACATTAAGAATGACACCATGAACACTAAGAGTCGATATTATCACTGCTACACTCACATTCACTATTGAATCTCAGCTCAAAGGTATAATAGGAACCAACAACCACTTTACTCCACTCCAACAACTTCAACTCCGTTACAATACTCCTACTAATTAAACTACTCCTCAAAAATTCCACATTCAAAACAACAGCAAGTTCCAGAAAATTTGAAATCTACAGCACACTATTCAAATCCCACACTACAATACTTGCTCTGTTTCTAAGTATAAAAACAACGTATAATAGAGTACGTAACAATTCTCAATACTAACCAATAAAACACACATAACACTAACTAAAACCCATTATACGACCACCACAAATACAGTATCACTACACTACACCACTAGACACTTCAAACTTTAAGAATACAACTCTAACATGCTCTAGGTTAAAACCCCAAGCTCTAATACCAGGATTATATAATACGCCTAAAAGTTTAGTTATCATTGGGACTTACCATGGTTAAGGATGGGTCCTTCGAGATATCGAAAAAATAAGGATGAGATACGACTTACCAATAGCTATGTGAAGTAAACCCCTAGATGTGACTCAACGAAGGGCCTATTCTGACTTGGTTTTTACTTGATATAACCCATAAGCTAAAAAACTAAGGTCCACTCACCACTTATCCCTAGCTACTAATGAAATTAGATAAGAGGGTAAAGGATAAACTTAGAAAGATAATCTCATAAGTAAGGGAAATATACAGACCAAATAAGATTGATTACAATTGTACAAGATGGGACTATTCATAGTAAGTCTCTTAGTGATGCGTTACTGACCTCTAGCCCACTTACTTGCGTATACTTTAGAAGCCTCCAATCCCTCACTTGAAGAATTCTCTCTCGTCAACCTACCAATGACGAGAAACTATACACAAAATGAGGGTGGTTGAATTACCTAAGAGCTTCGGATGATTATACTATGCTCTATTCTCTGTCTTATGTCGATACCAACTATTCTCTGGTTGAGGGCTCTATGCTAAATGATCATACCTTCAATTGCCAAGAACTTCCTACTAAGTAAGGACACATAGCCTCCTACTGGCCTCCTACCAATTCTTAGTACATCCCTATCTTGTCTCAGCCATCCTTAATACCGCAACATCTTGATTCCACTCGGCTGCTATACCTAAAGAATCTTTTGTACGAAACCAATTTTGCACTACCACCTATCCATCTCATCTAACATTGTACTATTTTTCTCTTTTTATCATTTGTCCTATTTACCCTTTTTCGTATGTACTAGGAATCTCTTTTCAAACGTGCATTTTTGTAATTTTTTTTTATTTGTAATATTACCCTAAGGACTTACTATAAATAGTCTCCTAATCATTATAGTCGCACATCTTACATTTCTTACAAACATTGAATATACTTGTTCTTACACTCTTATCTAATTTTGTCAAGTAGCTCAAGATTAGTGGTGGATGAACCTTGACATTAACTTATATATCATATCAAGTGAAATGTCAAGTCGTGTTGTGTTCATTGGTAGGTCATATCTTTCGAGCAACTTCACGCCAACTACTATATTCTATTCATTAACCTACTCACTCTATTTTCTTCGATATTTCCAAGGACCTATTGGTTTCACACCTCCTGCAGTAAATCCTAATGATAATTAAGCACCTAAGCACATCACCTAAGTAACTATGGAAAAGGAAAATTAAAAAAAAAAAAAGGTGAATTGCACGTAGACTATCCTAGTACATACTCAAAAGGGTAATTATGACAAATATAATAAAAGGAACATAGTACAATTCATAGAAAGAGATAACACATGTCAAAGAGCTGTTGGAGTCGTACTTTAATAGGAAGCAGTTTTAGGGTAAGAGCTATCCAAGTGAGTTAGTAGTAGGATGAAGCTTACATTCGATCCATGGCAAACTAAAGGTCAACAAGAGGAAGAATAGCTTAGGGGTTGGAGGCAAAATTTCTACTAGCTTAGATTAAAGTATAAGCAAACTAACTAAGGAAGGAATTGATCTAGGTGCCGACCTAGTACTGTGACTCATCTTTGGTTAGCTGTAGGAGCAACATATGCTTAGCAAGGCCCTTAAGACCTTGAAGCCTTGCTTAGGTGATGGCTCCAAAGGTGGATAATCCATCATCAATAATCAACAATTACTGATCAATAATATTTTGTGGAATTTAAAAACCTCAAAATTTATGAATACATACTGAATGTTGTGGTATTTCTCATTCTATCCATTGTGCTTCAATAACTTACAACAACCAAAACTCTATTTAAACTTATTAATTTCTTAAAATGATAAGTTGAATCAATTTGAGGGCAAGAAATTACCTTAAAGGGGAATTTTGTACACAAAAAACCAATAGAGGGAGATAGCTTAAGGGCTTAAAGAAAGAGAGTTAGGGTTTTTCAATTTTAGAGAAAAGAAAGAATATGGAAAAGCCATAAGGAGAGGGTTATTAATTAACCCTTTCTAATTCTACAACAAAGAAAAGGATAGTTGATTAAAAGATGTAGACGAAGGGATATAGTTAAAGTGGTCACATGTATGCAAGGTGAGTCTCATGCTACACTTGGCCTCAAAAGAGTGACGTAAAATAACTCGTAAGGGATAACTTAGAGAAGAGAAAGTAAAGAGGAGTAAGCAATCTCAAGGAGCTTCGAATGTATGCATAATAGGTAGAGGAGCTATAAAGTGTCAACTCCATTATTTTATATGAGAAATGGTGTATTCTTCGCCTTGGATTCTATTTGATCTTCTACGATAGCAGCATGAGAGTACGACATCATTTCTCTTAATAGCTGAATTGTATCAAATGAAGAGGAGCTCTAGAGTATTTATAGAGTTAAGCCATCGACAACATCCATCAAATCGCAATGATAATTGACGATCGAGATGACCCCTCTCATTGATGGATTCTTTCATAGGCTTTTGCTGAGTCCAAGCCCATGGCAAGTCTCTATATTTACATGAGCTTCCCAAAGAAAAGGTTAAGAATGAATAGTCCAATCCAACAATCCCTACTACCATACCACATCTCCCTAAGTCATTCCAAATTTAGACCAAACTCCTTAAGCCTTACTACTTAATTGAAAGAATCAAGCCTAAATAAATAATAAGCCTATCCCAATAATTAACATATCAATTTTCAGCCCTCTACAAAAGAAAATAAGGGGATGGAAATTACTAAGCTCCCATATTTTTTAAATGACTTTCTATGGCATTTCAACTGTAATGGTAGTGGTAATGTATGAGATATTTTAAGTGATTATGATGGTGGCGAAGGTGGTGTAATGGTGACGATGCAAGCAATGGTAGCAATATGGTGGTAACAATATGATGATGATGATAGTAATTGGTGCCAATGTTATATTAATGGTAATAAAAGTGGTGGTTATAGTAGCACTACTAAGGTCGTGATGGTGAATACGCTGATGAGGTGCTTATAAAGTGATGATTGAAAAAGAAATATTGTTAGTTTAAAACTTTTGTTAAAAGATTTTATCTATTTCATTTCAATGTTTTTGTACCATCAAATGGAAAGCATAGAGAATCTATTTGTTCAATACTATGAGACAACTTTCATCCAGTATTAGAGTAGTTTTGCAAACAAAACACAACACAACAAATTTTTACCCTATCTAGTACCTTAAAAAGTTGTGAGATGTTTCTTTAGACTTGATCACCTTAATTGAAAGTTTTAGAACTGAAATGCAAATATGAAAAGGGTTTAGGATGTGGTTTGCATATTTCCACTAATTCATATAAAGCAAAATCACATCCTCCTAAAATATGTTCTTATAAAATTAAATAAGGGGATTCTACGATATAATCACTCAAAAATAACTATATAATATAGTCAGGCTCCAATAATAGTTAAATCTCTTAAATTACAGTAAAACAAGTACCATTAATAGAAAAAGAAGCTGTTGATAACAATCATAAATTTTTTATAACTTCATTTTTATTGTGGATACAATACATCACCTCAAATTATGGCAAATAAAGCCCATATAGTTACTTTTAAGTGAGTGAATGTACCATAAAATTTGCCGACTAATGACAATTGATGATTGTTTATTTAAAACAACTCACTGAACAACTTGTATGCATTAATATCTAGAGGTCAAGAGTAATAACTAATAAAAATTAAATGAATTAAGGTATCATTGTCTTACTTTTATGGTACGGTATTAAACAAATTCTTCAATCCATTATATGGTTAGCATGTTGGCTAAAGTTATAAATAAAAGGATTTTGAGATATTGAACTAAAACTAAAAAATTTATACCATATAATTGGTGGTACAAAAATTCATTTTACAGTACAAAGTTAATCTATATTTAAAATTTCAAAAATAACTCTACACCACCAAGTTCCCAAATTACAATATTGAACTTATTGTCATTTATAATATGATTAGTTCTTTTAATTTTTTTAATCATAAAAGTTTATATCTAGTACTACTTATACCAAACGTAGTATAAAAGAATTGTACTATTTTATTATTCTTATGCTATATTATTCAGTTCTCCTTATGTGGTCAAGTTCTACTGATCAAAGAAACGTAGTATAAAAGAATTGTACTATTTTATTATTCTTATGTTATGTTATTCAGTTCTCCTTATGTGGTCAAGTTCTACTAATCAAAGCCTATATAAGAGGATGATAGCTTTGGACTAAAAACATATGTGAATGCATTTTTCTCTTGACATATGCAACCTAATTAATATGTGGATCAAAATTTTCATTAGTGAAAATAAAATCATTGATGCTTTCTTGCTAACTATTATCATGTTATTACTTTGAGCGGAAAAATAAAATCTAATTTATCCAATTGAAAAATTAATATTCATATAATTAAATGCAAGAGTTTTAGTTAATTTCAAATTGATTAGAAATGGTGATTTTAGTTTATATAATACTCATACTACATAATATATTTGATAATGCAATCAACGTTGCTTAAAGACCGTGGAGCCAACTGTCGACCATTCTCGACGCTCGACCGTACGCTTGTTTAATGGGCTAATGTGCTCGTCAAACTTTGCGACTTGTTCCGTTTCTTAGTTTCGACACTGGCTTATAAAAGATAAAAGAAAGGTTCTTCGTCCTTCTCTGTTGATGCAGAAAGTTGCTTCATAATGTTATTGTCGTCTAAGTGGAGGAATCTATTCGTACTCATTTCCGATTTTAATATATATATTCAATGTGTTTGCAACTACCTATCTTTCGAAAAAAAAAAAAAATCCATAAACCGTTGTATAAGTAAATAACTAAGATTATTATAATTTAATCACATAAACACTGATTTTCTAATAAAATAAATCAAGTTCAATCCTCTTCCCTCCCCTAAAGTTATACTATGATATTTCTCAAGAAACAAAAAAAAAAAAAAAAAAAATACCTAACTAGTGATTTAGGGAATATATTTAATTTAACGATAATTTTTTAGTTATGAGAATGAAATTGAAAAATCATATTGAATAAAAATTGCCAAAAAGCAGATAGTTCCTTGACCACCCCAGAAGGCCAAAAAAAAAAAAGATATAGAAGCTCATACGTAACTACGTAGATTACGTATGTCGATGAAATTAAAGACGATTTGATGAGTATGGTCGGTTATGATCAGATTGCAACTGAAGAGACACGAGTGTCATGGGCCTCATCATTTTTATTGATTTGATTTTCAATACTTTGGAACTTCATGACATAATCTGCAATAAACCATGTTGTGGAACATGCACTTCCACTGCCATACGCGGAGAAGAAGGTACAAGGGGAACCAATTTATCTTCTATTGATTCATTGATATATAGATTTTGGAAACCGTATATGGAAGAATGAGATTGTACGTAAGTTTTACTTTCATCCAGAGTAGTAAATTCATATCAGCGATATGGATGTCAAAATAAAACCTTTTTAGATGAAAGAAAAATTCTTAAATGACTATTTAACTAGATCTATATGTCATAGATAATTAGATTTATAAAAGAAAAAAAAAAAGAAGAGAAAATGCATATAATTATTTCTAGTAGAAGTAAATAATGAAATTGTTGGATTATATAGACATTGAGGACAACCCGTAATATGAGTGCGTCTAGAAATAGGAAAAAGATAATTAGCTAAAAAAAAAAAAAAAACAGATTCTTAATAGGAAAAGGAAAAAGGAAAAACGGAAGAAAAGTCATAAGAATGGAATCTTATAAGGAATTATGATAGGTACAAGTACAACCGTTGTATTGATATAACAAATATGAATTTTACACAAAATTAGGTTATTTCCACTTGATTAGTAGATAAAAGAATAAATTACAAACGCACCCTAATATAATTACTTCGTGTACGTTTAACCGCTTTATATTTAAAATTAAGCACCAAAACTTGGGAAAATGTACTTCTAAATACTATTACTATTTGCTTCTAAATAAAATAATTAAAAAATTCATAAAACTAGAAAAAGAAAAAAGAAGTATTAAATTAAGAGCAAAATTATTATATAAGAGTTTAAATGCAATTAGTTTTCTCTTTTTTTTTTCTTTTTTTTTTTTTGAGATTTGAGGTATAAATGCTTAACTTATAGATAAAGAGGTTAGCACTCTTTAAGCAAATATTGGGGGTTGCATTTATAATTTGTTGATAGGGTATTTTGGGCAAGAACCTCTCAAGTTCGACCAAATCCGCCAAACTTTACCTCTCTAGGTTCGTCTTTGTAAATCTCGGGCTTAAGCCTTAGTAATCCAAGCCCATAAAAAACTATAACGGTCATAAACTATAAGATAAAAATAAAATAATCACGTCCTAAATATTAGAGATACGTCAAACACGACAACTCCACTCTCCCATACTTGCATCTCGCCAACTGATCTCCAACGACCGACTCAACTCTGCTATAAATACTAGACATCTACCCAACAGTAACCTTCTTTATAAACTCTGCATTCTAAGCCTGCGTACTTAGTACTCTATTTCACAAAAAGCCAATTGCTGACTTAAGTATTAGAGTGGTCATACCGAAAAACCCCTTAACGTCCCTTCACTGTACCTTGTTTTACAGGCTCAATACGTACAGACCTTAATCAACTACTGACAAAAACTAAGAAACGACACAATTTACACAAGATTAAAATGTTGATGTAATTTTTTTTTTTTTTCAATTGAAGTAGATCTATTTATTAATTATAAATGTAACTACATCATTTTAACTTCAGAGTCATAGCTCTTATACAAAGCATGTGCCTTAGTAGAGTGGGTTTTATATGAATACGGGTTTTTTTTCTAAAAACTATTATTGAAAAGGGCTCGTATCACAAAAAATTATGAATATAGTCTACTAAAGATATATCAACTGAATACACCTTTAGTTAGTGATGTTTTTTACACTAAAGGCGCATACAATAGATGCAATTGCCACCTAGATGAATTAGCAAATGCAATTGCAACCAAGTAATCCAGTGTTGTTTTCTCCCTTCATTCTTACTGTTTCATAAGAATTTCCTATATAAGGAATCGACAGTAACAATTGTGGAATTGAGAAGTTTAGCTACTTGTATGTAGTAGGCTGGAGTGGATTGCAAAGTATAGACGTCATAAGAGTGGGCTGCCCAGCGAAACTCAACTTACATTTCTGACCTATAAGTTTAGTTTATTGTGAATTTTTTATTGAATATCCTTAAAGTCACTCGATTTCGAATGTAGCCCTCTATTTAAAGGGAAACCAAGATATTTTCCAAAGTTGGTTGGTTGTTGCTTTGAGACCATGTAAGGATGAGATTTCTTTGGATAATTCTCCCGAGTATATAGATTTAGAGAAATTAATTTTTAATCCAGACCATCTTTTAAAGGTATGAAGAGTTTGTAAAATACATTTTGCAGTTGATTTAGAGACCTCGCCAATAGAATTGTGCCAACCACAAAGAAAAGATGTAATAATTTTAATGGGGATCCTCTCAACTTAACAGTTTCCCACTATCTTTTTGAATTCTGGTGATAAATCATTTAATTAAGTATTTCCATACCTATTCATAATTCATATGGAAAGATTGGATCACCTTACCAAATGCCTAGAGTTTGTTGAAAAGGCTTAAGCGTGAACCATTTAGAATGACTTGAGTAGTTGTTTGTTGACATACAAGAACACAATACTTGGATCCATTTTTGTGGAAATTTTAGTGCTTCTAGAGTAGCTAGTATGAAATCACACTTTATCCCATCATAGGGTGTTTCAAGATCAATTTTAGTGATCACTAATTCTTCCTTTCTTTTCTTTGATTTAAAACTAGACAGGATTTCCTGAACAAGTAAAATATTACAAGACGATGTTTGTTTTGGTATAAAATTCACTTGATTTGAGTGCAAAAGCTCATTTAGATACAACCACAGACGATGGACTAAAATGTCAATGTCGGAGGCATATATTTCCACAGCATGTCCTACTTACCTTTCGCCCCTATACTGTAACAACCTACCAGCAACCATTTTATTGCAACTATTGAGGGATAGAGAATTATACCCGATCTACCTCATTAGAAAACTAGCACCAGTGAAGATTGTGGCAGGTCACGTTGAGTTACAGTGGCGTTGGCCGGTATTAAGGAAGAAGAAAATAGATGGGTAGCCATGGTTATTTCAAGCCTTCGCACTCCTTAAAATGCAATTTAGTCATTCTGCAAAAAATATTTATTCCACAAAACAAACATCTTATTTAAAAAATAACGATAATAATAATAAATTAGGAAAAGAATGGAAAAGCCACTTAAACATGTTTCGGAAATTTGGGGACAGGGAATTTTAAAAATTTCCAGTTGAATAAATTTAAAACTCAATAACGTACTTTTATTGATATTGAAATGCCTGCTAAGTATTTATAAACTTCACAAAAACGTTCCAAGAGTAGAGCAAACACACCCAGATAAAGGCAACCATGTGCAGCCTCTTCCATCCATCAGTCGATGGAGCTCTGGAACATAGCTCCTTCGAGACAAAATAATGAAGACACTTAAACCAAAGCCACCAAAATTCAAGAGGCAAAATATTTACTGCATTCCACATTACAAAACCTTGCCCTTTCAGCATATTCAGCAGGCAACTTGAATAAATCACAGGGATTCTTCCTCAGAAAAGCAGAATCCCAATCACCAAATACTACAGCCATCACCTTTATCCATCTATCTTATTCAGGCTTGTATTTTGTGTCCACATCTAGATCAATTACACATCAGAAATTATAAATAACAAGAAAGGATAGCACAAATCAAAATGCTTTCCATTAAAGCCTTCAGTCCACTCGTTTGGCTTGTCAATAATTGTATACTCTATTTTGAAGGGATACATGTCACTAGCCCATTTTCATTTCCTCAATTTTATCCATTGTCTGCTTATGTTGCTTCAAGTCTGCATACTGCACCTTAACTAATTTTTCCAGCTCTTCTTTCTTGAAAGAGGCTTGTTGCTGCATAGTTTTCATCATCTCCTTCATCGTTTTCTCCTCTCCCTCAAGCTGCATTTTCATGATCATTTCAGCCTGCTTGTCAATAGGCTTAAAGTAATCTTGAATCGCAGCCTCCTGTAGAAAAAGACATATTAGCACATAATAGAAAATTTGTCTAAACTCTTAACTAGTCAAGAAAGAAGTGAAGTGCTTTCTAATTTATGTTTTCCTTATAAATTGATAATGGGATTGCATATTAAGGCTATGGAACACACCTTAAACTCAGAGAAGTTTGCTTTGATGGTTAAAGTTAAAAACAAATTGGAGGAAGCTGTGACTTGGGCTAAATGACCAAATATCAGTATTGAGCTATAGCATAAAAATACATCGACTAATTCCTTGTCATCATAGTGCGACTATAAAAAATCCACAAGCATCATGATTAATCACGTAAATGGAGAAAACAATTGACAAGTTATGTCTCTTCCAAAGACTCATAACCACATCACATGATAAGCCGCAAATGTTTCTCTGACAGATGACATGAAGATGCATACTTCTCAAATAAATGTTCCCAACTTAAATGGATTTTACTGCCAAAAAAATGCTCACAACCGCAATGATGGAAGTATTGAGTTTCATTAAAGATCACTGCCCAAGAACACATTTGTTCTCAAACAAGAACAATGAGTAGGAAGAAGAAAACAAATTCAAAGAAATCATTTTGATATAATTGATAATATCAAGCCCTCCATGCTATGCAAAAGCTATTCTACTACTAAAACATGAAAATTAAAACAACATTTCTTATTCAGTCTGCCTCAGAAATTAAGTATACGTATCAACAATCCCAGCATCCCAAAAAGAAAAACCATTGCAATTTGAGAAGGGAACATACCGTTTCCTCTAGCTTCTTATTTAAAGATTGCATCTCATCTACCATTTGCCGGACCTCTGACAAGATCATCCGCTCTGGAATCTTTCTCAAGGCTGCCTTTCTTTCTTGTGCCTTCAGAAGACAAACTCATTATTGAGAGATCAGAGTGGCAGGGGAAATTAGAGTTTGAAGACTTCCACAAGAAATGATGTAAGTTAGCAATTAGTGAATTACATGATTCATAAAGGCTAGCATTATCATGAGTCTACATTATTGCATATAACCTCCAAATTTACATAGATTATAAATGCAATTTTGCAATACATCCACATAAGAAAGTTGACTGTATGAATGACTTCAATGAGCATTGCAGCATGTTGATAATTTAGGAGGATACACGTTAGTTATTATGTTAGCTTTTGTTTTAACTTGTTTTTTTTTTTCTTTCTGTTTCTCATTGGATATACACGGGTAGATCTAATATAGGTTGGAGATTTTCTTGTTATGGCTGAACATTATGTTGTTGCACATATCCAAGAATTTTATCCTTATCCCTACTGCATTTTACAATGTACTTAAATACTCTTACCTAAGTTGAATAAAGTAGAATGTTTTCATTCCACAATTTTACCTTCATGATATCAAAGCTCCAATCGGTCTTAGATTGACAAACTAATTGAAATCATGAGTGAAAGGACTGATCAAACCAAGAGTTCTCCAGGGTCAAAGTTTAAGTTTGGAACCATAGGAGATCCAAACCACTCCAATTAGGGTAAAACTAATCATCTCATGTCAAGCGACCAATACTCCCTTCAAATCACACAACATAAGCTTAACGATGTGAATTTTAGAGAGTGGTTTCAGTCGGTTAAGCTTGTAATCCAAGAGAAGGGGAAGTTCGATTACTTGACTAGTACAACCAAGACGCCTTATAAGAGTTCAAAAGAATATGGTAATTTGGAGGAGGAGAATACAATAGTCATGACTTGGTTGGTGAATTCCATGGAGCCAAGAATTGGTATGACATATTTGTTTTATGAAACAGCAAAACAAATATAAGATGATATCCAAGCGATGTATTATAACCTAGATAATTCTTCCCAACGGTTTGAATTGCAATCAAGACTTCAAACCACCACCCAGGGAAATATGAGTATTACGGAGTACTACAATACATCAGTAGAACTTTAGCAAGAGGTGGACTTGTTTTATGAAGTGTAGTGGAGATGCATTGAGGATGGGCAAAGGTACAATTCTCTTCTCGAGAAGGACAGGGTATATGATTTCTTGCACGGATTAAATTCGGACTTGGATGAGGTTAGAGGAAGGTTGATTGGAAAGCAACCATTCCCAAGTCTCAAAGAAGCTTTTGCTGAAGTGTGAAGAGAAGAAAGCCGTCGGCAAGTCATGATGTCTACCAATACTACATCGCCTAAATCAGCTTTTCCAGCTAGGGAAGGAAGTGCTGGAGATTCCATTATTCCAGCAAAGCCAAATATGTGGTGTGATTTCTATCAAAAACCCAATCACACATGTACAACTTGCTGGATATTGAATGGAAAACCAGAAAACATGAAGGGCAAGCAACAACAGAATGTTTTGAAGTCCTCACCTTCAAATGTAAGGTCCATTCAGGTGGCTAAAGTGGAAGGAGATCAAGTTTTAGGGTCAGCAATCAACCTAACTAGTGAACAAATATCTATGCTGCAACAGATATTGAGTCAACAGCAACTTAGTCTAGGTAATTCTCATTCCAATGATCACAACTCCACAACTGCAGTAGCCCAAAAAGTTAACATCTGAAGATCCTCTCATGAATTAGAACAAGATACATGGATTCTTGATACCGGAGCCTCTGAGCATATGTGTAACTCTACAAGTTATTTTGAAAGTTTGAATATATGCAGCAATTTGAACAAAATATTAGTTGCTAATGGTGAAAGTACTTTTGCAAAAGGGAAAGGAACAGTTCATATTGCTAAATTAACTCTAAACAAGACTTTATTTGTTCTGAAGCTCCTTTATAACCTAATCTGAGCAAATAATTTAACAAAATATATAAATTGTTGACTAATCTTCTCTTCTAATGGTTATTATATAGGATCTTGCTTCAAAGAGGATGATTGGCAATGCTAAGGAAGTTTAAAAGCCTCTATTATCTGGTTGGGTTAAACTCTAAGTTAGTGACTAAAAGTCAGTCTTTAGTTTCTATTCAAAGCAAGTTCAATGTAGTGCTTTGGCATAAGCATCTTGGTCATCTTAGTTTTGCATATATAAAAAGATTGTATCCAAATCTATTCATTAATAAAAATATGTTTGAATTCCAATGTGAATATTTTATTCAGGAAAAATTCTCAAAAAACTCTTACCATATGCATACCTATACATAGTCAAAGCCTCTTCATTTAGTACATAGTGACATTTGGGGTCTAACCAAAGTATTAACATAATCTAGCTACAAATGATTTGTTATCTTTATTGACAATCATACATGAATATGTTTTGGTATATCTACTTAAAGAAAAGTTTGATATCATTCAAGTCTCCAAACAGTTTCATAAGCTTGTTTTGAATGAATTCCAATTAAATATTCAGATTCTTCATACAGACAACAGAAAAGAATACTTCTCTAAGGATCTTGAAACCTATCTTATTGATCATGAAACATTGCATCAGAGTTCCTGTGTGTATACCCTTCAAAAAAACCAAGGTAGCTAAGAGAAAAAACCGACATCATCTTGAAACGGCACACGCTATGATACTAGCTAAAAATGTTCCAAATCGTTTTTGGGGTGATGCAATCCTAGCTACAACCTATTTGATCAACCATATCCCTTCAAAGATACTTCAGTTTAAAACACCTATGAATGTAATGCAAAAATTTTACTCTAAGACCCACATTTTTAATGCATTATCACCTAAAGTCCTTGGGTGTGTTGCATATATCCTCAATAATTCTCCTTGAAGACACAAACTTGAGCCTAAAGCACTCAAATATATACTCTTAGGATACTCTCCTATACAAAAGGGATATAAATACTATCAACCTCCTAGCAAACACTTTTTTACAACAATTGATGTGAAGATTCTGTTCCGTTGTCTGGTACACCACATTCAGGTCAATTACTATCACTTAGAGTATCATCACCTGATTTTGGAGTTAGTATGAACGAAAATTCAAATGTAAATCAAGGAATGGGAAACACTAAATCTAATCTCTCTAGTCCTTGTACTATTGAGTCAAAACCTGATATTATTGAGTCAAAGCATTCTTTGAGTCCATATACCACTATTGAGCCACAACAGACTGCACCGCAACTCACAACGACAGCAAAAAATCAATAAAATCTTCCTGACTTGACTCTACCAGCAAATTCTGTTTAGGTCTATGCCCGAAGGAATAAACTTCCTTATCAAAGCCAATCTTCCAATCTGGAGCCATCAGTCTTAGAGACTAAAGAAGTGAAGAAAGTGGAAACTGATCTACCTATTGCCTTAAGGAAAGAAAAGAGGGCCTGTGTAAAGTACCTTATCTTTAACTATGTAAGCTATTCTAAGCTTTCACCACGGTTTTTTAGTTTTGCTACCCAGGTGAATAATGCTATTATTCCAAGGAATACTCAGGAAGCTTTAGCAAATGGAAAATGGAAAGGTGCTGTCCTTGAGGAAATGAAAGCTCTAAATCAGAATAATATGTGGGAAATTGTCGATCTTCCTATAGGAAAGAAGGTTGTGGGTAGCAAATGGGTATTTACTATTAAGTACAAATCAAAAGGCAATATTAAAAGATATAAGACGAGGATATAGCTCAAGGCTTTACCCAGATGTATGGGCTAGATTACGAGGAGGCTTTTGCTTCAGTAGCAAAAATGAACTCCATTAGTGTTCTATCATCTCTAGCAATGAACTTGAATTGGCTTTTGCATCAACTTGATGTAAAGAATGCGTCTTTAAATGAGGATCTTGAAAAGGAAATATACATAAAGCTTCCACCTAACTTTGAAATAGAGGGAGACCATGATTGATTCAAAAAGATTTAGTGACACCATGATTGCCTTGGGGTATACTCAAAATCACGCTAAAAATACTTTGTCTATAAAACATGGCATCAATGAGTTGAAATCAATTTTAATAATGTATGTAGACGATACAAATATCACAGGTGGTGATGAAACTGAAATTAACCTGTTGAAGAAAGAGATCAAAGAGAAATTTGAGATATAAGACCTTAGAAAGTTGAAATATTTCTCGAGTATGGAAATTGCAAGAAGCAAGAAGGGAATTGTGATTAGTCAAAGGAAGTATATTCTTGATTTGTTAAGAGAAACAGGCAAACTAAGGTGTAAACCGATAAAAACCCCGCTTCCTCATAATTGGAAATATATTCCACCTTATTAAGATGTGCCTATAGATGGAGCATTGTATTTGAGATTGGTTGGGAGATTAATCTATCTGTCATTAACCTAGCCGGATTTAGCTCACTCAATTAGCTAGCTTAACCAAACTATGCACTCTCTAACTAAACATCTCTTAAATAATATAAACCATATTCTAAGATATTTGAAAAAAGCTCCAAGAAAAGGGTTATTTATAAAGAAGAACCAATGTACATCATTAGAAGCATTTGCAGATGCAAATTGGGGCAATAATATTATTGATGGAAAATCCACTTCTAGGTTTTGTACTAAGCTCTAAGAAAATTTGGTGACATAGAGGAGTAAAAAGTAGCTTGTTGTCACTAGAAGTAATGCAAGGGCAAAGTACAAGGCCATTGCTCAAGGAATTTGTGAAATAATTTGGATACAAAGACTACTCCAAGACTTGAAAATTCACGTGGAAAACGTTGTGTTACTTAGTGATAGAAAATTGACTCTAAATATTGTAAAGAATCCAATCTAGCATAACAGGACGAAACATGTTCAACTTGACAGAAATTTTATAAAGAGTGAGTTAGAAAAATGGAGACATCAAATTGCAATATACTTCTTTGAAAAACCAAGAGGCTTATGTGTTCACAAAATCTTTACCAAAGCAATTATTTCTAGAGATAATTGGCTAGTTAGGAATGATTAATATCTATTCCTTAGCTTGAGGGGGAGTGTTGGTAATTTAGGAGGATACATGTTAGTTATTATGATAGTTTATATTTTCATTTTTTTTTTTTTTTTTTGTTTCCCATTGGATATACATGGGTAGATCTGATATAGGTGGGAGATTTTCTTGTTATGGTTGAACATTATCTTGTTGCACATATCCATTTATCCTTATCTCTGCTACATTTTATAATATACTCAAATACTCCTACCTAAGTTAATTAAAGTAGAATGTTTTCATTCCACAATTTTTCCTTCACAGCACAACCAAGTGCAGTGTTAAGGGGTCAGCACAGTGAATCAGGGAAGCATTTTCCTATGTGACTAGTGCATTATACCTTTCTGGCTATACTCTAGAAACATTTCAAATATAGAAAAAAATACACTATACAAAATGATAGCATGACTTTAGATATATTGGGAAAAAAGGGGTGAAGTAATCTGTGGACAGCCAGAAAAATGATTTGCTATATCAAGTAAAGAAATTCATCCGGCCCATTATAAGCTCTAGCCAACACAAGCTCACTAGGATCTTGAATTGCATCTTGGAGGAAAAAAGGGCAAAGTAATAGATGGATGACTAGAAAAATGATCTGCTAGATCAAGTAAAGAAATTCCACTTCCCATTACAAGCTTTAGCCAATACAAGCTCACTAGGTTCTTGAATTGCACCCAGTCACCCATAGACAACAGTTGGCCAGTTAAAGGTCAGCATTAGATTTTTGAGACATTATAGCATCAGAACAGTTTCTTCCTTTTGTTGTCATTTGCTTCTCTCTCACCCTCTCCAGTATATAACAGGACATGACTATATAAATTTAAAACAGATTACAATAAGAGGTTTGACCAATATTCTGTTTGATCCCTTACCCAAAAAATATTCTGATTGATCCAATAGAAAAAATACTAGAGGAGGAAACATAAGGCAAGTAAAGAACCTGTTTGAGTTGTTTTTCAAGCTGTAATCTGAAAGACCTTATTTTACGCTCTTCATACCCAGAGAGGACCCTTACATAGAACATGGCTTTTCTTCCAAATTCTAACAACTTGTCCATGATAAAAGCTGTTAAGGATACTCTTAAGAAGAGGAAAACCTGCATAAGTGAATAGACAAGAATTAAAATGTTTATGCTTAATTCCTTGTGAAAGTAGGCCCATTATCCTACCAAACAGTAAAAGGACATAAGGAATCCTTGGGTGCAGCAAGTGCTCATCTCTGTGCTCATTAGACATCAGACTTAGCTTGCTCTTGTGTGTTCTGGCTTCAACTAGTGTATTGGCTGCTAAGAAGGGTTTAGGCACAAGATGCAAAAATCCGTTTCTTTCTTTCTTACTTTTGTTGCACTTCCATCTTATCAGTTATCATTATTTTGATCAAAATGCTAATATATTATTAAATACATAAAAGGCTAGTATACATTAAGTCAACATATATAAACAGCAATCCTATGTTGTACAAACAAACACCTTAGTTGCCCCAAAAAAAATAAATAAACAAAAAGAAAGAAAGAATAATAAAACAAACACCTTAGTCCCAAAAGAAGAAAGAGCTAAGTTAATCATTGACACTCCATGTGTTCTTCCTCTATCACTATTCAGCTATTACTACCAGCTTAGACACTAGCCATGCAGTTCTCTTCCTCCCACAAACCACATCACTACTCCGAAATATTGCATAAATCATTTGAAATGCCCAAAGAAGTTCATGGTCTAGAGGTCAGGAGCAATTACAGAATCCTAGATGCGGGGCTTCCAGCTATTCTCCTATATGGAGGTGACATCAATAAGACTAAGACCCATGGAAATTCCTTAGCAGAAGGATGGTGCCCTTTGATTAAAAAATACATATACCGAGACTCGGTGGATTGGGAAAATCTACTCTATGAAAGGATCTTCAGCTCATTCCATGCAAAGAAAATCTCTTAAAACGGATAGACTTACCCAAATATTTATTGTCCTCGATTGCTCTCCAAATCCCCATTTAGGACCAAGCTCATGCCAACATACAACTCTGTTAACATTCTTATTAAGCCTATTGATTCTCAAAAAGAATATCTGACAGCTTAATTTAATATTAAATGATACTTAATAATTCCTCGTGCATCCTTACGCAGGTAATAGACCTATCTTGCATCTCATATAATATCCAAGCTGCAATGCTCAAAATTCAGCATCTTCACATTTATCACAACAATCGTAGCATCGCTTCTAAAGAATCATATTTCTTTTGCATTGTTTGCATTCATAGGATGCCTCAAAGAACACCCTTTTAGCTCTAAATCTCTAATCTACATACAACTCCATTAACGTTCTTATAAAGCATATTGATTCTCAAAAAGAATATCTGACAGCTTAATCTAATATTAAATGATACTTAATAATTCCTCATGCATCCTTACGCAGGTAATAGACCTATCTTGCATCTTATATAATATCCATGCTGCAGTGCTCAAAATTCATCATCTTCACATTTATCACAACAATCGTAGCATCCCTTCTAAAGAATCATATTTCTTTTGCATTGTTTGCATTCATAGGTTGCCTCAAAGAACACCCTTTTAGCTCTAAATTTCTAATCTACTTTGTAAACCAACCATCACAACTATTTCAAAGCTTTTGCCTCAGTTTTATTACCTAATAATTCAAATAGCCTTAATCAAATGCACTTAGAGCTAAATTATCTACAAGCTATCACCATATTACCAATTAATCCCCATACTTCCTTCCTCCGTGATGTTATTCCACTAATTCATACTAATACCTATACAAATCAATCTCTTCAAGCCCAACAACCAATTAAAGGAAAAATCACCTCCACAAGATTCAACCTGTTACCAGCACAATCTACTCTAATCACGTTATATTCCAGCAAAATGGATATGTAGACCAGAAAAACAAACATCAGCAATTGCTTTCCAAAACCGAAAACCTGACCAATCAAAATTTCGACTAACTTATGCCAACAACTACTATGTTTCCCTATCCCATCCAGTGTCTCGGTCTGCATCCCCAATCATAAATGTACAAGAATCATCAAATGTGGGACCACTTTTTGCCATTCGTGCGAGATAAGTAATTTCTTTCTTAGTGCTTCATTTTCACATCAATTAAATCGAATCAAAGAAAAGTACCCATATATTCAAGTTTGGTAAAGATCGAATTTTGACATTGGGATTTCACCGAGCAAATAAAAATCCCTTCACCCATAAAACAGAATCAAGCAAAAAACCAAAAAAGAATTACCAATAGGAAGCCATTACCGAAGATATAAGATGCGGTGGATTAAGAATGAGAATCAGCCGGTAGCAAGGGCATAGAAGCTTGAATTCCTAGAGATGCTTAGAGAGTGGAGGAGAGAAAAGATTCATTTGGAAATAGAAGCGTCCAACATCAGTATGGATCTCGAAAGCAAGAGTTTCCACAGTACTATGGATTATTGCTGTGCCGTGTGTGGTGAGAAAGACAGAACGGGTAAGAGAGTAAGAAATGTTACAGAAAAATAGTAACGTAATGGCAATGTCTAATGCATAGTATCCGCTAACAAAACCGTTCTGAACCGGCCTCGACGGAACCTTGTATCCATCAAACCGACCATGTGTGCGTAATAAATAAATAAAGGGAACTGCAATTCGAAACTACGAGTCTGAACCGGTCTGAAACCGGAATATAACTGTTCATAGACCCAAACTGACCCTAATAACCAGGTTTCTCATCAACAATATTATCATCCTATTCGAAATAAACAATATTAAGGCATACATATGATGAGGGATGGAATAAAATTGAATATTTAATAAATTTGATAGATTATATAGATTTGTTGACTGATTGACACAAAATACAATTAACATGTTTTGCGATCTAAGGTTGTTTTTGGACCGGCCGAAATTAAAGAAATTGTATGTTTGGACAATTAAAATTAAGTGAAAATTAGGTGAATTTAGTGGAAATCGATGGAAACATTTTCACTTAAAAACGCCGATCTTTTTCTCTCCATCTATAATGAATTTATTAAAATGGCCTTAACTATTCGTCTTCTTCACACTATTTTATGTGCCTCTGTCTCTTCTCTTCTGTATGATGGGAAGCTACTTTGGTTCTATTGTTTCTCACCCAAAAAAGAGAAAAGAGAAAAAAAAAAAAACCACATTTCTCTCTACCTTCCAGCTCTTTTGTATAAAGGGTAATTTAATCAATTTATTAAAATATTTTTACAACTTTCCTCTCATTTCCTTCCACTTTCCACTTTTATAGTCAAACACTAATAAAATTTATATTTTCTTTCATTTCTTTTCTATAAGTTTCCTTCAATTTCAATTCTATCAAATTACAAAACATAAGGTAAATTTGCTACCTTAATAAGGGTTTTAAAGAAAGTGCACAAGTACATGCAACACTTTTGTTGCTATTTTATGGTCCAAAAAAGTAAAATGTTACTAATCGAGTGGTTGGAGAAAAAGTAATTATAACTATATTGAAGTCTATATTGTAATGGTTCAATTATGAGTTGAATTGAATTTCATTTTAATTTATACTTTTACAATATTATATATGTTACATTAGTTTATTCATAATAGAGTTTCTAAACCTCCTGCAAAGCAACAAGCTCGATCCCGAAGTCTCATGGTTTGCGGAAAGGTAGAGCTACAAAATAGACAAAGGTAAGTCACTTTGTCAATAGTTATTCAATGTAATTACTTCGATATTTAAATTAAAAAGGCACTTATAGAGAAATAAAATCCAATGATGAGAATATTATGCATGACAATTAAGTGTTTGCGATAGAGTTAGAGCTTACCTTTTAAAAGAGTCCAAGAGGTAGTATTTTGTAAGCCTTGTTTTGAACCCTTAGTAAAGTTGAGACATAAAGCCTTGTGATTTGAGTATTTTGACGAGACTTTTTATATTAACGGAAGGAATGATTGTTTTTAGACCTTGTGTCTGTCTCATCCTCATGAATATTTTACAATACTATATACTTTAGTCATATAGGCTGGTATGAAATGAGCTATTAGATGCCATGTCATAATTAATACAATGTAAGCGTAGTTCAGTTGGATCAAAAGTGGCCTTAGGACGAGTCGCAATCCAAAAATTATGGAGAGCTAATGCACTTCTAGCTACATGCTTGCTACAGTCATATGCCTAATATGTCACTTAAGCCAACCTTATCACTGTTAGGCTCTAGTAGATACTCCCTAAAGTTTCATGTTATAACCATTTAGTAACTTCCCTACTTATGTAAAATAAGCTCTAGGCATATTTTAGTGCGTTATTGCTGACCTTTTAATTTAGTAAAAATAATTGTGTACTATTTATACAGACATTAATGTATGAAGGAAGTGCTTATCAAAGCCATAGCTAGTGGAGTGAGCTTTAGGTTAGACAACGTGCAATTTATCACACTAATTAGACTAATATTTCCGTCCAAATCAAGTAGGGAAATAAACATTTTGTAAGTCCTTCAATCTACTTTTTCTTGCATTTACTATGGTCTTAATATTTGGTTTACTCTTAAGCCATTGATAGCTGGTAGAGTGAATTTAACATGCAATTAGTTGATAAAGGCACTCATGGCATAAAGTGGTGGTTCCATCATGTGTTATTTATAGTTGGTGGAGTGACTTCGACACAATGACTTGATAAAAGCACTTATGTCATGAAGTCCAAGTGCTTGTGGTTAATTAAAAAAAAAAAAGGCATCTCAAATAATACTCAACAATCACAAATTTTATGAAGTGAAAAAGTTAAGCTTACGTGAGTGATAATTTAACTTAATAAAGATTGATCTTATAAGTTCTTTGACAAGGATTTACTTGTATTCTCTCAAGTATGTTTGTGATCATCATGAATGACAATGTTCTATAGCAAGAGTAAATTCTTAAGTTAAAAACCATTACTACCTAGGAAACCAGTCAACAATTACACTTAACCCGGAAAAGATTCAACTTGCAAATCTAGTCAATTTTCCTTAGATAACTTACTTAACTTTTACACTCAATCTTTTTTTCTAATGTCCAAGAAACATAGAGTACCAAAGTTCACAAGCTAATCTACGTAAATTAAAGTTTACCTAGACCATTTACTCATAGATTTCATACTCAAGATCAGATTTATCATCTCGCCAATTAGGAAAAACTCATAAAAATTTTAAACCTACTTAGCTAAAATGTATACGACCTGCTCTTCAATCTCACTAAGTGTCATAATTCAAAGTAAACACATATTAAATCTATTCATCCTTTGATCATCCCCTTAGTACATGCTTTAGTTGAAAAGCTTCAAATTCACTGAATTAAACACTTTAACTAAGGATGATTGTGTTGGCAGCGAGAAAAAATCTCGCTCTTCTAAGGGACTGAGATTGATCCATATCAACTTAGCCCTTGTATTGGAAGTGAGAAAGGATCTTACTTTTCTGAGGAATCAAAGTCAATTCATACCAATTCTTTAAGCTTATTTTGGCATTGGCATTGGCAATAGAATTCAACCTCACTCTTCTAAAAGACTAAGGTGAATTCTTACCAATTTTTCCCCTTTTTTATTGATTTTTTCATTTATATCACTTTTTACCTCCAACTATTTCATTTTAGGAGTTTCTCAAAAGACAATTTTCATTTGTTTGTAAACTAAGGATTATAGAGCCCTGAAGTCATCTAAGAGGAAAATATACATCAAAGTAAGCTTTAAAATAATCATAACTAGCTCCTAACCAGTAATATTGTTCTAATCCTAAGTCCTTAAAACTTAGGCTAAATAATATTTAACTTCACTCCACATAGATTTCACCTATCAATTCTGGCAATGTGTAACTCAAACATTAAAGATCAAGTATTCAAATTATATTCAACTCAGTGGAAGTTACCGATTTCCAAATAATTGCAAGTTAATAAAACAATAAAATTGGTTTAAATAGAAAAAATTAGTCTCCTAGGTAATAAAAGTTTCTATAAATTTTTATATCCCCTTCCCTACACTTAAAACCATAATTTGTCCTCAATGTATGAATTAAGTCACACATGATAAACAAATCAACCAAAACAATCATAGGTAAGACGATATAAAAGTGGGAAAGAAAAACTGATGCTCTCCTGAAAATTTAAGTAACACAATTCATCAATGCAAGAAGTATGAAGTATAAAGTAATCCAAATCAAACACAATCTCTAACATAAGCTTCAAATTTTCAAGGCCTTGACCTCACAACAAGGCTCAATCGACTCCACAATCCTCCTAATCAAAGGCATCATCCATGAAATCATCCTCATCCGCTTCGTATTCTTCATCCTCCTCATCATCATTAAAATCTTCAACCAAACTCTCCTCTTGAGCTCCTTCCTCTTAACTTATAATTTAGCTCTTAGTACCATGTTTCTCAAAGTACTTGAAGTGAAGTGCACTTAGAGAAGATTGAATCGATGTGAGTGATGGATTGTGAATCAAAAATAGTTGTAAGTGTGTTCTTTTGTGTGTTTGGGCTTGAGTGAAATGGCAAATGATAAGAATAAGCCACGTGTGCATTCATGTAAAATAAGAAGTGAAGAGAAGTAAAGAAGGGGTTGTGGGCGCAACTTTTTATACTGGGCGCAACATGACCCAAGACATGACGGTGTCTCACGACCGTATACTCTTTTGTAATGCCCACATGAAGGTCAGGTGCAATTGATACGATCTAAGACATGACCGTATCTTTGGACAGTGTAGTACACTGTTTTGCATTTTTTTTTTTTTTTGCTTTTAAATTTTATTATTTTTATTTTAATTTATGTATGCCTAGCAACACACAACATAAAAGTGAACTTAACCCTAAAATGAAAAATAAAAGTGCTAAAATAAACAATAAAAATTACTAAAATAACCTACAAGCTGAAAATTAACGAAAATAAATAAATAACTTAGGTTGCTTCCTAAAATCGCTATAGTTAACGTCGATAGCTCAACGGGATATATGGGTTACTTACCTTCATTCAAGTAGAGATAGATCTCCATCCTTACCTTGCTTGCAAACCCTCCAAACAAGACTAGACTTACCTTTTTTTTCATTGTTATGGCAAATTCTCTTGTCTAAATGCGTAACTTCTACTAGGTTTCTTCTTATCATGCCACTCATCATACTCATGTTGCTCGAGTCTCTTCTTTTTATCCGCTTTTAACTTAAAAGGAGTGATTGTGGGTAGCTTTGAGCTCATTACTATGAAAACATGTTCTAAACAATCTTTTAAGTGCTTCCGCTCCAAGACTAGTGGTTTTACTTTGGAAGGCTCTAACTTTCCTTCATTTGGTCTACAAATTGGTTCGATCCCTATATTCACCACATTGGGTTCATTAGCTCCCAATTAAGCTATAGCTTCTAATTGATTAAAGGTTTTCACCATTCCTCCATCTCCCGTTTCTAAGCAATCGTTCATAAGTTCTTTGACAAGTGATTCCTATACACATTCAGTAACAATAGCATTAGAAATATCATCATCATAGAATGTGCCCTCTTAGTCAAGGGACTTATACATTGAATCTAAATTTTGGAAAACAATTTCCTCATCTCTAACCCTTAAGATGAGTTTATGCTCACTAACATTAAACACAGCCCTAGTGGTAGCAAGAAAGGGTTAACCTAGAACCAATGGTACCTCAAGATCCTCATCTATATCAAGAATAACAAAATCTATAGAGAAAATGAATTTATCAACTCACACTAGAACATCCTCTATAATGCTACTAGGGTATGTGGTGGACCTATCAGCTAATTGAATGCATATGCATGTTGATTTAGGTTCTCCTAGTGTTAGCTTTTTAAACAACTTAAATAGCATCAGTTTTATACTGGCTCTTAGATCTACCAAAGCATTATCTAAAAACAAGTTTCTAAGTATACAAGGATGAGTAAAACTCACTGGATCTTGTAATTTCTTTGGCAACTTCTTCTGAAGTAATGCGAAGCATTCTTCGTTCAGTGTGACAATTGAAAGATCCTCCAGCTTCTTCTTGTTTAACAGAAGATCCTTGAGGAACTTCACGTACTTTGGCATCAGTAATAAAACATCAACATGAGGTAAGTTCATATGAAGCTGTTTAAGAAGATCGAGGAATTTTTCAAATTGCTTGGTTGGATGAAAGCAATCTTTCTTAAGACATTGTGGATATGGGATAGGCGATTTGTACTCCTTCACTTTTGGTAGCTCTACACTCTCTTTTGATCTCAGCAATTCTGAACTTTCCTTACTCTTGACCTCTACTTCCTTCTTAGCTGCTTCCTTATCTTTCTTCTCAACTTGTAGCTCTCTACCACTTTTTAAGGTCATTGCATTGACATGTTCCCTAGGGTTTGTTTCAATATTCCCAGGCAATGATCCTTGTTGTCTCTCATTTAACATCCTAGCGATCTAACCAATCTGATTCTCTAAGTTGTGGATGGAGGCTTCTCCTCTATCTGTTGCATATGTACCTCATTAGACTGAATGTATTTTTCTAAGAGAATCTCCAACTTATTCCCTAAGGCAAGTAGGGGTGCTACTTTTGAATTAAAGCATAGCAAAATTCATTGTTCAATAGTATAATCTTAGGTCAAGCTATTGAGAAGACATTCTAATAGAGGATCTCATTTTAGTTTTGCAGAAAGCAAATATGATGGAGGCAAAGATGAAAGACAATTGTATTTACAATTTTTTTTTTAGCTATGCGAAGCATGGGAACAGTCAAAATGCTGTAGATATTGGTTTTCTCTTTAAGCAATATCTCAATATCTGTCATTTTTAGAGCTTGTGTAATTAAATCTGGACCGTTTCCTGGGCCTTGCATTGTGCTATGTTCAATTTGTACATTAAGATGAGGAAGCCGATGCGGTCATAGCTCATACCATGGTAACATGGTTTGACTTCATCAGGAAGTTTCATATCAAGGTTATTCTTCTGAGCTACTCCCAAGATAATCAAGTGGTCTATCCTGCTAAAGTGCCTCCTAGTAGGTTATTTTCGATATGCTTCTGAAGCTCACGAACTTTTGAATATGCAATGGTTGAAGGTAATTTTGGCCTGATATTCATAAATTATTTCTCTGACAGATTCCCTCTTTGCACTCATCCACTTTGTAGACTCCAAATCATTGGCAATATTGATTAAATTCATTTCAATTAGTATAATTACTGAAATACAACAAAATAAAATCAATATTCGAAGCATTTTTTAATTTACTAGAGAATCAATTGTCTTCCACATGATAACTCAACCAAGGGGGAACCTTCCCAAAAAAGGAGAGATCGGATATTTATTTGTTTTACATATAATATACTCTTGATGGAATATACAAAACCGTGATAAATCAAATATTGCAATATTGCAGCGTACAGTAACAGATTCTAGTATACCAGTTACGAAACAAATGTGGATCGGATCCAAGGTAATAACCAGTAATCAATATAGCCAGATTCAATCTTCAAGAGATTCAAGAATTCTTGGCCCACAGTAGAAACCGGGGTTGTTGGAATTACCCTTCCTGGTTTGTCTGGATATAACAATGAATTGAATGGCGTAACACAATCACTTTCATTCATTTTCCACTCCAATGGCTCAAGACATCGAATAGAATGTGTAGACAAATTTTGGGACCCTCACATTAATTTTTATTATCGGGACTGGATTCACTGCTCTACCATCACAAAGACCTCAGCCACCGTCAATTTATACAGCAACCAAAGGAGGCAAAAAAGAAGAAAAAAAAAGGGGGATGATTTACATCAGCAATTTAAAATGGATATGGACTGTCATATCCTTCCTATGTTAGATTACATAACGATATAACACACATGTTTATGCTAAAACTTGATTTGTTGGATAAGGTCGGTGTGCAAGGCGGCTCTTTTTCGAGACTAATTCAACACTATTCCCAAGTGGCCTGTGCTTCTTCAGCTCCTCCTGGCAAGGTGTGAAGAACTCATGCTTGAGTGCATCCTCTGCACTGATCCTCTGCCTTGGATTCACTGTCAAGCACTTATCCACAAGGTCAAAGAATGAAATTGGAAGTAACTCAAGGAAGTCTAGTCTTTTTGTGCTTTTAGCACACCATTCCCTTAAATTTGTGGATGGTAAGCACTCTATATGATGAAGATCCTGCAACATAAAAATTATGATCACTACAAGCCATTCAATATTCTCGAGATTACTAGATGAAGATTGTAATTGTTCTATACCGATGGGAATGAGGATTCACGATTGTGTATTTTTGCAACTTCCCATAGCTCTTCACTGCCCCTCAATTTGGCTATATCCTTTATGTTCCTGCAAATGTTGTCGTAGTTTTAACTAAGGGGTTGAAAAAAATCAATCAAAATCCAAACAAATTAAGGGCAAGAATTCCTACTGCTCAGGATCACCAAAAAAGGGCATTTTTCCTATTACTAGATAAAGCATGGTCACACCAGCTGACCAGATATCCAGCTTCGGCCCCTGATGTAAAGATCTGAACAAGACCTGCATAATTAAGCCTACTCTTCAATAGAGAGAACTATGAAGTAATTAGACCAATCGTGCAATAACATAACACAGAGGCAGCTAAACAAATTGAAATACGTAATGTGAGCAAGGCTGTTAAAGATGACAATTTTCACCTCAGGAGCACGGAAACCTTTGGTTCCAACACATGGGCCTTCCTTTCTATTATCACCTGCAATGAAAGCAAAAAAAGAATATTAGAGAGCCTAAAATAACATAGTTTTACTCAATTGATGAGGGAACCAAGATCACCTTTACTTGTTTTAGAGCCAGCACCAGCAATTGCAATGCCAGTTGAATGTAAAGGCATTGGAGTTATCATCACAAGTTTCTCATCTGGTTTTGCAGGAGGGGCAGCAACTCTCTTTCGCATGGGAGATGGAACACTAGATGCTTCGTAATTTGTATGCATGGCTTCATGCAAAAGGCTTATTAGCTCCTTCCTACCTTGACGAGGAATAGGTTCACGCAACCTTTCAGCTGAAGGAGTCCTAGCACTTGTTGCATCCTTGGTAGATGTAATGCCTGAGCCATCTGCACCTTGACTTCTGATTGTGCTCCGACTGCCTAAGTCATTTTTAGCCTCCATCTGGTGCACACCCTTTCTTTTCAAACTTCTAGAATGAAGGGATACCTTTGACCCTTTTGCCTCCTCCAGTTTGACCAGATTGGAAGACTTACCAACTGGAAACTTTGAACTTTTGGCTGGAGCCAGGGATTTATCATTTGGAGACGTCAAAGAACTATGTGTTGTGATGTTCGCCAACTTTGTCTTGCCTGTAATAGTGCACCAAGAATTTCATTGATTTACACTCATACAGAAGCAATGCAAAAGTGTATCAGCTCTAAATCAATTGCATTGATTCTTCTGTTGCTGAAGGTTTTTTCTTTTTGGGTAAATAATAACATTCTTTTACTGAAAGTTGGCACTGAATTTGTCTTCCACATACTAAACTCATTCCAAATGCAGTGTTCCAACAGCCATTAGGCACAAGCTTAGTACAAATTATGTTTACAACAGTAAGCTACTTATTAATGCAATCTCACCAAAACCATGTTCAAGCCCACTAAACTAAGAAGATTGCCCCACCCCAAAAATATTACAATTAGGAGACATGCAACTTACATTTAGCTCCATACTTCTGCTGAAGGTCCTGTTAGAAACAAGGGGAAAAGCAGAAATGGTCAAAACTAAGTTCTATTTACTAGAGAGGACAAATCTAGTGAACCAATATATCAAGTATTACTAACCAGGGCAAGATTAAAATCTATAAGATAACCCTTGTTAGCCTTGCGAGAGAAAAGGAAGTTGCCTGGCTTTACATCTCTATGAACTATGCCCTGAAAACTTAATTGTGTAAGGTTAAACTATCCAAAAGAAAAAGATTCAGTAAAAGCATCTCTATGAAAATGGTTACCTGCTTGTGAAGACTTACGAGAGCTCTGAACAAGCAGTGACCATACCATTGTAGTTGACGTACATCTATTTCTTTCTTCAGAATCTAAAATCAACATGAAAGCATCTTTTGTGATAACAGCAGGAAATAAAGTGATGAGAAGAGAAGCAGAAGGTACAAGTTTTCAAATGTTACCTCAGGCCTGTCATGCTCAACATGCTCCAAAACGAAGCAATCAGAACTCCCATTCTTGAAAAAGCCTTCATACCTTATTATGAAGTTCTTTCCCCTGGACAATGTGCATTTAGTTCAGAATCTCCAGGATGAGATGCAGCAAGAAAGAAATGTATTTAGCATGTAACTGCTTACCCAAATCTCTCAAGCATCTTCAGTTCATTAGTAACATGGTGCTTATGAGCATTTTCATGAGGACCTGAGAAGCCAGAAACACGGTCTCTGCATAAGAGAACTGACATAACAACAAACAGAACTGACACTTCTTAGCCAGCTATCCATTCACTTGGGCCCACTTGACTTGATCGATCCATATCATTAATCAATCATTACATATCTTACCAACATATTTACACGTTCTATTTTAGCCACAGTAAAAATTGTTATGTTCACGATATGAATAGCAGGACCAGAAAGAACAATGGTGCCTATTAAAGAATTAATTTCTGATTTGTGGAGATTTACTTATTCAACAAAGAGAATAGCAACAAGCAAATTTGTAATGTGACACAACTAAACAAGAGCAGAATTCATTGTATTCTTTATCAGAGTTAACTAACATATATCATGACACCATATATAATGAGTCCACAGGATAGTTGTAGAAGTCAAAATATATTTACATTATCAACGATTGGTTTCTTAAGTGCATTATACATCAAGCCACAAACACAGAGTTTCTTATTATGAGGCCACTCATCTGGTCATTCTTTTATTGCTCTAATAGTAGGTAACTACAAGTGAGCATCTTGCCAGAACCTACATTGTTTTTACAGGAAGCAACAGGACTTTTTGAAGATTAGACACATAATAAATCAATTCTTGCACAAAAGAGCCTAAGGCTATGCGGTCAGAAATTTTGGTATTATTTGTTAATCAGCATTAGAAGTTGGAAAATTATGGGAGATATATCTATTAGAAACGGCAACCTGCCAAAAGCAAATATTCAATAACCAAACACAGAAATGAAATGGGAGCGCACCACACCCCACCACTCCCCTCCCCCCCAAAAAAAATTAAAAAAATGAATGACCTATTTGAACTTACATTTAATGGCAACAGTTGTACCATCAACTTTCCTACGAGCGCGATAGACAGTACCATAACCACCTGCAGTTCGAACAATGAAGGAGGATATATCAAATTCCAAACTTGAGAAAGCTCAACAACAAAAGTAGGAATGACTGATGAAATCTATTATTGATTTTTCAAACTTCCATACCTGATCCTTCTTCCTCCTCTATATCGTATGATTCAAAATCTGGCAGGTTTTTTGACACTTTTTGATCCTTCAATAAATACATAAATCATCTCAAAAATCATACCATAAATTAAGAATGCAACCAATATGTCTAGAATATATTGTAAAAGTTGGAAAGCCAATTCCATATCAAAAGAAAATATTCAGCTCACTTTAGAAGAAGCCACAGCTGTGTTTTCTTTTTTATCTTGACATTGAAGGATGCTGCGACCATGCTTTGACCTCTCATACACATAGATTGACCTCCGACTTCTTTTGAGTTGCTCTTTCTCCCTCGAAATTTGAATACCCTTCTTGTTTTCTGTAGATTTGTGGAGAGTCGGCATCCTGGGAGGCACCATCTTATTTTGATTTCCTGCTACGGCGGTAGGAGAATTCAATGGCACTTTTTGTGAAGCAGAGAGCCTGAAATTCGTAGAGGGAGCCTGACTCTCATTAGGTGGACCTAGAGCACTAGAGATCATGTTGACCTTCCTGCAGTCTCTATTTGTATGCCCTTCCAATTGGGCAGCATCTCCTATTGGGAAAGGTTTTTCAATCTCTCTTGAAGTTCTAGCATAGCCACATAACTCTTCATCCTCATTGTTTTCCATAGTCCTTGAGCTTGCAATGATATTGGCAGTAGTATTCATGACCCTAACAGCCTCATTTGACATTTCTTCCACTTGACAAGCCGTGTCATGAACTTCACAAAAATCTCTCTGTCTTATGCTCCTTTTACGCATTAATGAATCTCCCATCAATCCACATGGAGTATGTGGCACTAAAGCAGGCTGGGATTGCCTTGTTCTATTTGAAATTTCTTGGTCCGACGTATCTGGAACCTCTTCAGAATAGTGCGGTTTCTGCTGGCACTCTAATGCAAGAACAAATTCACGCACCAAACCTCTATGCATGTTTACATCAGTGTCTTGATCTCCTTCAACAATATTATATTCTGAATCCAATTTTGATTCTCCATAAATGGCATCAAAAAGCAAGGGGCACGTTGGCGTCGGTGCATTTTCTGTGTCTAGCAAGCGATTATGTTTTATATCAAAGTTCCAAATACTTCTCCGATCAACATCTATATGTATCTGCATGAACAATTTAAATCCTATTAGTATGTATAACGTGGCAAACATCATGGATATTTAAATCTAGAAGAAGAAATCTTTAAATAGGTAATTGTTGTAGGGTGAATCCAACCATTATAAAGCCTCTCTATATGTGGAAAAACAAACTATGTTCCAGTTTCTGAAACAGGGGAACAAACAATTCCAATGAAATCTTAGTTTCTTATCTTACTAGATATATATTCCTCTATTGGTGGTTGGAAACACACAGAGCAGGTGGCACAAGCAAACTATAAAGTGACAACTCAAAGAGCAAATGGGTTATTCAATCATGATTATTACTGGTGCTTCTCTGCAACCGATAAGTAGTCTATCTAGAGAACAGTTAAAATCCAATAATAAAGAGGTCCAACAAACAATGTTTTGCATACTTTAGAAACTTCTAGAACTGCCACTGCAAATTTAGTTTCAATCTATGAAACTAGATCCTCATTTACTGAATCATAAGCAGCCCCTTATAAACTTTCAACAATTCAAATAGTTGGTTTAAATCAAGTTTTCTCCTATCTCCACAACTCAATTCTAGCTTTTAAAATGTGGTCACCTCAAGAGAAAAAATATGAAGAAAAAGGGAAAAACAAAAGAAATTTTCGCAACAAATGAAATTCAATTAAAGACCATATCTACCAACTATGATCGAGTATAACAAAAGATCGAACAAAATTCATAGTGAATCCAGCTAAAAATCAACAATTGAAGCACCACCTGTCCACCTGGATCCAGAATCCTCGTGGGAAACTGCAACACCAGACCGCCACTACCTCCTAATCAAAATTCAAAACAAATTTCAACATTTCCACAAATTGTCCCAAATTTTCTATTCAAGCAGAACCAAGACCACGTTTCTTACCATAAACAAACTCCAAACTCACTCTCCTCTTCATTTCTGGCGAAACCTCCAGCGCCACGTCATCACCCTCCTCAGACCTCTTTCGCTTCCTGAACAACGGCTTCTCTATCCAAAGTGGAGCATGAAACACTCGAAGCGTGTCCGACTCCGATAAGAAACGTCCGATTGCAATCAGTGAGTTGACGGAGAGAGAGACTGAGAGATCCGACGTAAGGTGGATCGGAGAGTTGGTCATATGGCAGAGGTGGATTATGTGGTCTGGTGAGGAGGGGAAGAGTGTGATGAGGGAAGCGAGTACGGAAGGAGAAGTTGGCCGGCCGAGTGAAATGAGGAGGGAGAATATGTGCCATGCCTTGAATGAGTCTGAGGAAGCTGCAGTGGTGGTAGTGGTTGCGGTTAGTGTTCGGTCATCGTGGTGGAGGTGAGCTGTGATGGCGAGGTGAGTTGACATTACGAGTTGGAGAGAGAGAGAGAGAGAGAGAGAGAGAGAGAGGAGTTTGAGGGAAGAGAGTGGGGTTAGGATGTGTTTGCAGTGTTGGCGGAGTGAGAGGGATCTGGAGAAATGGATTGAGGCGGGAAAGATAAAGATTGGCACGTGCGACGTTTGAGTTTTGGCACGTGCGACGTTTCCCGCTTCTCCTCTTTTGTACAGATTGGCGCGGCCATGCGTCGTTTCATTTCTGTCCGGGTTTTGTATACCGGCGGGTTTGCTTATTGTTGTATAGATTTGATTAAATTTAATATTATAAATAGTATATAAATTTTATTAAAATATGTAATTTATTATATATTTTTTTGAAAAATTAATTTATTAACTAATTAAATTTTTCATGATTATTTACTCAAAAAGTAAGTCATTCTACTTATTGATGACTAAGAATCAATTCCTCATTCGTCATTATATCCACATCAATAAATAGATTTTATATAATTAGTTTAAGTACAAAAAATAACCACAAAAACCTCAATTACATATAAATTTGATCATTTTCAGAATATAGGTTATAAATTATACATTTTTACAAAATATAGACACCATTTGTGACATTAACTCATTAGATAATATTAAAGATCATTATTTAAATTTTATGTATTTTTTTTTTTAATTTTATAGTTTAAACTTTAAAGTTTCAACATATCATACTTGATTATCATTTTGCTTATCAAATTTCATAGCTAAAGTTTGAAGTTGTTTAATTTTATAATCAATTGAATTTTTACTTTTCAAATTTATTACCTATATTATCTTTAAAACATCATGTGACACAAAATCATTTGTCAAAAAATAGAAATATGGGTAAAGCAATAAATTTAGCAAACAAAAAATTAATTATATAAGACACAAAGCGACTTCAAAATTCAATGAATTCTAAAATCCGAATAATGATTATGCTATTCTTCAAATTATACTCCACATATATCCATTCTATTCATATGATGGTAATTCATTCTAATAGATCCATTAAAGTTTTAATAATTTAGATCATGATTTATCCTTAGGTGTTATTTTTATCTTCTTCTTTTTTCCTAAAATTATTTACATCTTATTTGATTATCTATTTTTAAGCCTTGAGGACATAACTAACCACTCTAAGATCAAAATTTGAGACAAGAGATTAAAGATGATATATATAATATTTAGATTTGTAAGCATTGTTTCTTAAATTAAATGCATTTGATTAAGAAAGCAATAGTTTCGATGTTAATGATGTCATGTTAAGACCTCATATCCATGTGTGTGACGTTTACTGCATTGGAGAGAGATCACCATGAGTGCATATCACCAATGTCGACTAACTTGCAATTGCATGGGCTTATTATCGGATCAATCATACCATGCAAATAGGGGTAGGAACCATCAAGATTAAACCAGACTGAGCATCGAGTGAAAGAGAGTGACGGCTCTGTCCTTTGAGGTTGTAAAATGATAGTACATCTTTTCTGGTTGACAAAGCTAGCACTAGACGATTCAAACTAAGCACTAGTCGCGGAGATTGCAGATGCAAGAGCAGGAGGAAGAAGTAGAGGAATAAGAATACAAGAAACTACCAGAATCAAGGGTACTAGGTGGTGGTCATAACTTATACGATTTTGTTCTTTTATTATAAAATTTATTGTATAATTTCGTGACACATTTTCTTTCCCAAAAGAAAAAAAAACTAACCTTTGCATAAAATCGAAAGAAAACATGTCACAAGAGATTTTGTAAAAAGAAATCTCGAGATTTAAGTCAAAAGTTCGAAATTTGAAAGTTTACACTCTCGTATAATTCCATTAAACGTAGCGATTAGAGCACAAATTTAGGATAATTATCAAAGGAATGTGAGAAAGATTCTTTTAGATGAGCAATTTTTAGCTGGATTTGTTTTTTTTTTTTTTTTCAATTGCTCATTTTGACAAATCCATTTTAATCTCAAACAGCTGCTTTTCTTTAGAATGTTTTATGGATGATTTAAAGTTATGGGCTTTGCTATTGGATTTGAATAAATGTTATAAGGGTAGTTGAATAATAATTGAAATGTCTTTGTCTCGTCTTTGAAATTAATTCTATTAGATTATCAATGATGTTGCTTTTCATTCGATATAATTGTTCATTGAATTCTCCTGTTTTCCCTCCCTCTTTACTTGTAAGGGGATATGCTTAATATGTTAACATGAGTAGAATGGTATTGGTGCATAATTATGAAACAAAGTCCATCAGATATATAATATGAATTGTGCTGTGTTGAAAAAAATTGAAAAGTTGTCGTCTTGCAAGTTAAAAAAAGTTGTGGATACTTTGATTGGTACGATAATGAAACGTGTACTCGTGGTAGAAGGGCATTCAGGAAGAATGTGGAATGGACAAGAGGAGTGTTAAGGAGGTGGAACAGGTCAAAGTAAGGGAGAAGAAATGAATGATTGTTGCAGTAGTGGCTTGATTTATTGTGATTGTAATTTATAAGGCTATTGTTAGTGTTTGCTAGTAAAGAATTAAATTGGATAAAGAAAGTTAAATTGGATAAATATAAAAATGTATAAGAAGGGCTGGATAATAGTTGGTTTGTAAAGTATTGGATAAAAAATTTATATTAAAAAATTAATTATTTATATTATAAAATAAATAAGTTTTTGTAATATTTAATAAAAATAATATTCTTTAACTTAATATTATAATATTGTAAGATATTTTTGAAAATGCAAAATATTTTTTGTTTTTATCCAATAAATTTCATTTTTGTACCGTGATTCAAATTGGACAAAATTTACATATTTTGTTTAATCCATCAACTTAGTTTTTATCCAGTCACCAATCAAATTTACAAATCAAATATGATATAAAATTTTTTATCCAATCTAGTATCACGAAAATTACGTAACCAAACACTACCTTATAATAAAGAGTGGAAATAATGTTAAAGTGGTGCATGATTTGAAGTAGAAAAGATGCTATAAAATAATAATATATAGGAATATCGATTGCAACTTTTTTTTTTTTAATAATAATGAGACAAGACTAACACTTACTTGTGGACTTTTTTGTTTCATAGTATTTATTGATTCTTCATATTTTATGCAAGTGCTAATTACTCATATTCATTGTTTGCTTGATTGTGTTGTCTCCAATAGTTTTCTGCTTCTTTTTTCTTGGACAAGGTTTATTAGAATTACAATAATGAAATAAATAGTATCTGATAAATTCGTAATGGACATTCTTTTTAGTAAGATGTTCATGTAATTTTTTTTTCCCATCTTGCATTGTATTTTATTGGAAGAGAAGAGGAGTTTTGCAATTTTTGATGTTTCTATAGGAAGATTAAAGGGGCAAAGGGTATTTTAACATCCCTAGAACTTAGTATTAAAAACAAATAAAAGGAAAGAAAGAAAAATCCCTTACCCACTTTTTTGAGAAAAAAAGCAAAAATTAGTGATACATAGGAGTAAGTGGATATAAGGTACATAAGGTATGAGACCATTTACGCATCTTACCTTATAGATGTAAGTTCCCAAATTTTTAGAATTGGAGTCCACCTTCAAACTATCCTATAACTTGTACTCTACAAATTTTGTAACGTACCTTGTATCTCATAAAACCTATCAATTTATTTTATCTTCCATAAATTTTAAATTCACATGTCTTTAATAGCAAATTTCTTATTACATATTTTCTTTTACATGCTAAGAAAAAAATTATTTTTAAACGTTACATGAAATTTGAATGTTACACAACACCAGTTATTAGCGAGCAATTAAATGGCAAATGTATGAAGGTGCATGTACAAAAGACAAGAAGATACAAATTTTTTAAAATTAACAAAAAATATTACCAATTGAAGCTTAAAAGTTATTATTTTTATGTTTCAATTATTAACTTTAAGTTTAGAGTTTATATTGGACTTGAGTGATTCCTTTTCAACATCAACAAAATTATAGAATATTTTTTATGGTCTTTTAGTTTTAAGGTTTTTTTTTTTTTATTCATTAATATGTCTTATATTATTTAATAAACTTTAAAGGGTGAGTACAGGGTATCCTTGCCTAGATAAAGGACACCTCTAAACTTATATCACGTATCCTTTGATATAAATATATAATTAAAAGATTTCAATCCTATAAATTGAAGTCACCAGGAATGACATATGCAGAATTAGGACACAATCATATACATAAAATAGATTACAAAAGCATACCAAATTCCATCTCCATAGCAAATGACTTGTAATAATCGATGGTCTCTTAATATTCCTCCTAAGCCTATCATACAATTTCACTAATATATAACCTCTAGTTCTTTTTGCTGACAGGAAGCTAGAGGGAATATATATATATGTATGTGTATGTGTGCGCGCGCATATATGAAACCCTAGGTCAACTGTTTATCAACTTTTTATTATTATTTCTAGTTTGCCTTATCATAAAACTAAAAATAATAATTTGGTCTTTACACATATTATTCCATACTTAATTTAAATGCATTAAAATCAATAACTTTATTAAACTACTTTAATTTGGACTTATTATACAATAATTAATATCACACATAAGCCTGTATATTATTAAAATAATCCTAACAATTTCCTACTTAGGTTATATGTGTATCTTTATAATTATGTATAAACCTTGCAAGTACTAAAAAAATTGTTATCATTCTTGTATGTATTTCCAAATAACCTGATTCATCAATCATATTAACAAAGGACCAAAGCGGGTTTCGCTACATGTATCATAACTGACCCTTCAATAATCACATATGTTAATATAATCAAACGACATGGATCAAGCATGGAGTGTAGCATGGAAATTATATGTAATGCGGTCCAACATACCTATTTCCCACCGATCCATCCTCGTGCTTTAACAAGATTAGTTTAGACGTAAATTTAACTAAAATATTTCATTACTAAAAATAACCTTAGTAGAGAAATTAATTTTAACCATAATCTGTATTAAAATTACATTATAATATGTCTAAACAATAAGCACTAACATGGAGTACAAACTCCCACTGCTACTCCCACTGAAACTATATATCCTAAAAAAACATAACACCTATATATGCGACATGCTCATAAAGGACCTTGGATGGTAGTCCCTTAGTAAACAGATTGACAACTATGGAGTTTGTCCCAATGTACTCTATAAACACCTATTGATTTTGACCTTCACAACCAAGAACTTGATGTCTATGTGTTTTGACTTTGTTAAGCTCCTATTGTTGTTGGGATACAGTACTACTGATTTACCGTCACAATATATCCTGAATGGTATTTTAATATTGTCCACAATATGTAGCATAATGACAAAGTCTTGCGATTATATTCCATGAATGGATGCTTCATAACATGCAATAAACTCTGTTGCCACAGTGAAATAAGATATTAGTGTCTACTTAGCACTCTTCCAATAAACTAGTCTTTCAACAAGCAGATAGATATACACTTGATGTAGATCTCCTACTATCTTGGCATATAGGCATATAGCAAAATTAGAATCAAAATCAAAGTAACCAACAATCTGCAACTGATCTGATTTTTTATGTGAGCATATACTCATTTGTTCTTTGTAAGTACCTCATCACTTGCTTAGCTACCTTCCAATGATCCATCTCTAAATTGCTCAAATATGTCCCTAGCATTCAAACAATACATGTAATATCCAGACACGTATGTTCCTAAACATACATTAAACATCCTATAACCGAAGCATAAGAAACCTTTTCCATTTCTTTACTTTCAAGGTCATTTTTGGGACATCCAGCAAAATCATAGTTAGAGTAACCAGCGATCTCCAATGATCTGATTTCTTATGTAAGCATGTAATCCTCTGTTCTTTGTAAGTATCTCATGACTCGCTTGGCTACCTTTCAATAATCTATCCCTAAATTGCTCAAATATCTCCCTAACATTCCAACAATATATATATAATATCGAGACACATGTTCTTGAGCACCATTAAACATCCTATAGCTAAAGCATAAGAAACCTTTTCCATTTATGTAGTTTCAAGGTCATTTTTGGATATAGACTTAGACTAAACTTGTCTCCTTTAACAACAGAGATATCCCCTAATTTATGATTTTGCATGCCAAACCTTTCAAGCACTTTCTCAATATAACTCTCCTATGACGATCTAAGAATACCTTAAGAAAGATCTCAATGTATTTGGATTCTTAATACAAAAGAGGCTTCCCCAAGATCTTTTATTTCAAAGTTTTGTGATAGAAATCTCTTGGTCTCATGCAATATCCCATATTGTTTGTAGCAAGCAGTACATCATCTACTTATAAAACCAAGAAATAAACTTACTCCCATTAAACTTATGGTGTACACAATCATCAACGGCAGTTACCTCAAAATCGAATGAGATAACAACTCATCATTGAGAAACACGGTCTTTATATCCATCTAATATAACTCAAGATTAAAATGAACTATAAATGTCATTGTAACCCTTAAAAAGTCTTTTAATGAAATTGAAGAGATAGTTTTTTTTATAATCAATACTTTCCTTTTATATGAAACTCTTAGCAACTAAATGTGCCTTATACCTTTCTAAATTGCCTTTAAGAATCCTTCTTAGTTTAAATATCCATTTACAACCAATGGGTTCTGCTTCTTAGGCAATGGAATAAGGTCTCATACACCATTATCTTAAATAGACTTCATTTCCTCATTAATGCCATCTATCCACTTTTGAGAATAAAAAATTTTGATGACTTAACAGAAGTTGATTAGATCATCTTTATCATCCTTGTCGAGTCTGGTTTTTCTTTCAATTTTTATAATTTTCCTTAAACCAATTAGTATTAAACTCTACCCATTTAATATTCATCATCAACTAAGGCTTAAAGAAAATTGGTTTTTTAAATATATTTTGAAAATTCATTAGAGTTACCACCCAACTGGAATCAAGAAAAAAAATTAAATTATAACCAATTAGATAGATTGATTATAATTTAACTACTGGTCTATTTGATAAAACCAAATTTATAAACAATTTTGAGAACCAGAAAATGAGTTCGAAGGTTAAGCTTTGTTAAACTCTTATGGATACCATTAACTTTCCAATTTTAGATTTAATCACTAAAAATCACCTTTCAATAACTATCCTAAAATAATGAAATTTAATCATCAATTAACGAATTGAACAATTTAAACTAAAGTGAAAAAATAGATTTTTTCATTTTTTACATTACCCCAAAGGTACCTACGTATCCGCTATTCAGGATTAGACATATGTAGCTCTTTTTAATAAATCTTTAACATGTTGATTGGTTTTAATTTTAAAAACATGTTGAGTTTATGTTTTTAAGTAGATTTGATTAAAAAAGATTTAAAGAGCCTAAAATAAGGGTTTTATTGGCAGAAATTTTTACTTTTATTTATTGTAGAAAACAAATTTTTCTAAACGTCAAAATGATTTTTATTCATGAAACTATTTACTTATTTTATTTATACATTTTATTATTTTTTATATTATTTTCTTTATTATTTATTTGTTTATTTTATTTTATTTATTTTTATTTGAAAAAAATAAAAAATAAACTACGTTTCTTTTTCTTTTTCTTATCTCTCTCTTCTTTTTCTTTTTTTTTTCTCTTTTTCTTTTTCTTCTTTTTTTTTTTTTTTACAATTGCATAAAATTTTTACATAAATAAATAAACAAAAAATAACACAAAAGATTGAATCGAGTCAAAGTTGGATGTACGAGTTGAATACTAGGGCAGAGTTGGGTTATGGGCAAATCGGTTCCTGGCTTAATCAGTCGAATCTGGGTTAAGTCACCAACTTTCACTGTAGCAGTTAGCAAGGTGAGATTGTGGATGTTTTAAGTAGCAAATCAAGTGGAGGAAGGGGTTCTTGTGAATTTTCGATTAGGGTTACGGGGTAAGCAAAGTGTCGAAGCTAGTGGAGCTCGACTTAATGGTTTTAGAAGTTACGGTGGCGACAATAAAGTTGGTGTGTTCGAGCGGTAGTGGTTATGACTCTAAAGAGTATTGGGACTTAGGTTTCTAAATGCCACGAGTACAGCCATAACACTAATTTTGGTTATGAAGATAGTGTTTCGAGAAGGTGGTTGCGGTGGTTATGGTTTGGTAATGGTGGGTTCGAAAGCGCGACTAGGGGGCACGACGGTAGTTGATTGTGGTTAGGTTCGAAAGCTGGTGGCCAAAGGAGTCTAGTTATGTTAGTGGGGTTGCTTGAAGTTGACTAGAGAGAGAGAGAGAGAGTGAGTGAGTGAGTGAGTGATTCCTGATGATTGTGTCTATGGAAACAATTGATTTCTACCCTATTTATACTTAAAATGACTCGGTTAAGCTTAGAAAGTTGAAATTGAATTGAATTGTGTTAATGCATTTTGACCCACAAATCCCACTTTTTTCCAATGTTCAATCCAAATTCTAACTATAATTGGTTTATTCTAGATAGGATTTTGGTTACAAATAAAACTAGGCCATGCCTAATTTGCAAATCTGCCATTAATTTGGCAAAACTGCAATAAAAGAAGGATTAAATTTTCTATTGAAGAAGGTTGATTAGCTTGGTTTGTGCGAGAAAATTATGGGAAAAATGTAGGAAAGGGGGAGAAAAAGAAAGGAAAGGGAGAGAAAAGGGGCTGATGTGGCACTACGTTAGCCTTGTCATCCAATGGCCATGTGCTACATATCTTGTTGTGATATGTAGAAGCTAAACTAGCAAGGGCCAACTAACTTGTTATGCCACATGGTGCCATATCAATCACCACCTAATCCGTTAACGCCACATGTTAGGACACGTAGCACAATGAATCCTTAACACATGGCAACATATTATGTATGTTTTGTGGTAAAAAGAATAAAAGGTATTTTCATGCTTTTAATGAGATTCAAACTCAAGATCCAAAGCTAAACCCAATGCCATATCCAAGTGTTTATCTGTTAGGTTGTTAGCTTGTATCTTGTTCATATGTGTAATTAAATTGCACATATGAACAGGGTTTGCTTAAGCTATATTTGAATCTAAGCCTAGACCCAATGCCCTTCTCCTAATTCTATTCTATTATACTATCTAAAATTATTATTTATCTAAATTTCCTAAATCTTCTTCTTCTTTTTTTATTTTTCTATTTGTGGCTTTTCTTTTCTTTTTTGAATTTTCTAAATTTCCTTATTTTTTCTATATTTCCTAAATTAAGACCCTTTATCATATCCTAAAAATTTTGAAAAATAAAGGAGAGCAGAAATGGGGTGTCTACAATCCTAATGCCGTTTTTATGTTCCTAAAGAAATATAATGTAATCATCTGAAATTGCCCTTCTCCTCTCTTTAGTGGATCTCCTTAATGGCATAGGTTATTGAAGTTGCAGAGTTTGTTGATTTGGAATAACCTTTTGAACTTGAACAGGAGGTATAAGGATATTATCTTGATCTGGAGTTGCCTCTTGAACAATGTCAAGTATAAAAGTCTGACATGGAACATCATCCATGGCAATTTGAGGAATATCATTATATTTCTCTTCAAAGATAAAGTCCTTATCCTTATCTCCCCTTACAAACTCAAAGTCCTTAAGAACTTAACAGGAATCATCTTAAACATAGCTTTAATTGTGGGATCATAAAAATTGTAACCTCTGGACCTTTTAGAGTAACCAACAAGTAGCAAATAATAGTCCTAGAATCTAGTTTGTTTTCACATGACCTACGAGGCTCGACTTCAATTGGACATCTCCAAACATGAAAGTACTTTAAAGTGGGCTTCTTACCTATCTAAAGCTCATGAGCTGATGTGTCTTGGGGTCAAACTTACAAGAGTGCACCAAAGGGACAATTGAATTAAACAAGAAAACTAACAAAACTCGCATGTAACCAAGAAGATATGATGCATCAATCGATCCACATGACCTAATAAACACCTAATATGATGCATAAGATGTTCACTAGAGTTCCATTAACTCTTACTAAAGAAGCTAAATAAAAGTTGATTAAGATGATGCTCTCGAAAATGAAAGAGAAAGTTTTTGTAATATTGATATTGAACTAACGGTTGACTTACAAAACGGGGGCCTTTATACCCTAGCCACGAAGGTTTACAAAAGAGGAAAATGACTAAGAGGGCAAGTTACAAGTATATTCCTAGTATACACCTTAAAAGGATAAAATGGACAAATAGAATAAAGAATATGTCAAAGAATCATCATGGGATCGTGTGCCTAGGGATACGTATCACTTACTGGGTGGAACCTCTAACAAAAGTAGTAGCCGGTATGCTCGACTAATCTTAAATGACAAGGAAGATTGGAACCTTGATAGCACTCGAGACCTTGATAACAGCTCGAGGCCTTGGTAGCTCACCAACCAGGTTGGATAGCTCGACATTAGACTTGCTCGGCATTTGGGTAGGTTGTTCTAAGATTAAGCCATGTGGCTCCTTGAGGTCTACTGTTTTTCCTTGAGATAGGTTGGTAGAAGTTCGAGCCATAACTAGCATCTGGTACCCAAGTCGAATGAAGTGTAGTAGACCTCAATCATAAAGAGAATCTTCATCCTTAAGCGATTCTCAAGTTAGGAGACATTGGGTTAAACCTTAGAGTCCTTGGACTCGAATTATAGTCAAGGTCCCGATGTATAAATTCTTATCATCCTCCCAAGGTTCTCGGAGATTTGACTTCAAATTTACAAATCTTTCATCTGCTCTCTCTCCCAAGTTCCCTTCTTGTTTTATTGGATGGTGAAGGATCATGTAGGATATGTTGAAAATTGAAAAAACACCGTAGTCTTCTGGCAATTCTATTCGGTAGGCATTGTAATTGATCCTCTATAGCACCTCGAATAGGCGATCAACTCAAGTTAATAACTTGTTCTTTGGCATATGTAGAAACCTTTCTCAATTGAGATGAATCCTAACCAGATCTCCTGGATCAAAATTGATAGTTCAGCAGCCACAACTACCAATCTAATGCTGCCTCTTATTAAACTTAGCAATCTACCTTGTCACATGTTGATGCAACTTGTGGACTTCTTGGGCTCTATTGGCTCTGGATTAACTCTCTTTTGGAGTTGCTACGGTGCCAACCAAGTCAAGTGGAATGGTTAGGTTATGGTCATAAACGACCTCAATGGGGGTATTTCCTATGGTACCGTGAACGGTTCGATTGTATACAAACTCTGTAACTGATAAAAATAAGTCTCAATCCCCTATATTCTTTCTCATAACAGCTCGAAGTGTTGTACCAAGGGTCCTATTCACCACCTTAATCTATCCATTAGTTTGAGGATGACTACTAAAGTTGAACACAAGTTTGGTCTAATTCTTCTCTACAGTGTCTTCTAAAAATAACTCAAGAACTTTATATCTCGATTTGATACAATGGTGAATGGACTTGATCACTTAGGGAGTCAATGTAGTTTGAAAACTTTGTGCAAAAAAATAAGTTAACAATATGTAAAGCATCATTAATTTAGTTGCACAGTATGAAGTATACCATTTTGCTTAAACAATCCATAACCACTAGGATTGGATCTCGTACTCAGGATGTTCGGGCAAACTTAACACAAAGTCCATGTTGAGGTTGGTATGGACAAGGGTATATACTCTCCATATGGCTCCCTTCTTCCCTTGGCCCTCTTGTAAGTCTTACAACTACCGATAACCTTATAAACATCCCTTAAGCCAGTAGAAGTTATCTTTAAGAAGGTTCGTAATTTTGGTTTTATTGAAGTTGTGAACTACTTGAACCAATTGCTTACAAGTGGAACGGTTTAGGATGCATAATTTCCAACCTCCATAGAGGTATTCGTCCTTCATGTAATATTTGCTAACAGCTACCCCATCCTTATCCTTCTTAACAATAGGATCAAATTGAGGGTCTTGAGCATATTGTTTGATGATAAGAGAAAAACCATGTAACTTGGTCTATAGTGTAGTGAGCAGAGCTTATTTATGAGAAAGGGCATCTACCACTACATTGGCATTGGCTTTCTTATGTTTGATAACATAAGAGATACCCTCGACAAACTTAAGCCACTTTGCTTGTCTCTTAGAGAGTTTGTTTTAACTATCGAGGTATTTCAAGGAATCATGGTCCATGTAGATACAAACTCTTAGGGTAATGAATAGTGTTGCCACATAGCTTGATGTGCCTAAGAGCTTAGTTATCACTATGACTTATTGCAAGAAGTGAGAAAATGATGAGTCCTTCAAAATATCGAAGAAAAGTAAGTGAGTAAGTTAATGATAGACTAAAATAGTTGGTGTGAAGTTGCTTGGAGGATGTGACCCACCAACGAACACAACACAACTTGATATGACATACAAGTTAATGTCAAAGTCCACTCGCCACTAATCTTGAGCTACTTAGCAAGATTATATAAGAGTGTATGAAAATGGACTTGGAGAGGGGTGTCTTGCAAGAATAGTATATTCAATGTCTATTTGTCAAGTAAGAAGATTTTGGCTTGCTAGGAGAAGAGACAATTTATAGTAAGTCCCCAAGGTAACATTACAAATAAAAAAATTACAAAAAAGGGATTCCTAGTACATATGAAAAAAGGTAAAAGGGACAAAAGATAAAAATGGAAAAATAATACAATATCAGATGAAGATGATAGGTAGTAGTGCAACACTGGTATCATACAAAGATTCTCTAAGCATAGTAGATGAAAGGAGTCAAGATGTTACTGTAGAAAAGAGGCCGAGACAAGAAAGGACACCGGGAGAGTTGGAAGGAGGCCAAGAGAGAAGTACTCGATAGAAAGAGAATGTCTCATCACTTGGTAGGAATCTCTTGATACGTGGAGGCTGGATCATTCAGCACAAAAAGGAAGAAAGCAGAGCAGGGTATAACCTTCCAGAGTTTTCAAGGAATTCAGCTATCTTTCTTCTACATAGAGTTTCTCATCATTAGTAGGTTGACAATAAAGAATTATTCGAGTGAGGGATTGGAGGCCTTATAACTGTACGTAAGTAAGAGGATCAGTGGTCGGCAACTCATTAGTTCCCTAAGGTTATTGAAGATTTGCCCTCAAATCTTGGCCTTTTTCTTCATTGGGTATGTAGGGTGTTAGATCAGCCACATTAAAAGTAGTAGATACACTATATTCGTCAAGCAACTTTAGCTCATAGTCATTATCATTAATGCGCTCAAGGATCTTAAAAGGTCTGTTTGATCTGGGGGAAAGCTTGTTCATTCTCTTCTCAGGGAAACGCTCCTTGTTGAGGTGAACATAGACAAGGTCTCCGGGGCTGCAAACTACTTGTCTTCTTCCTCGGCTTCTTTGTTCCTTCTATCGAGCTACAGTTTGTACCAGTTGTTTGGCAACCTTTTGATACAAATTCTGAAATTCTTCAGCGCTTTAGAAGCCGGATTGACTTTCCCCTTGTATGGCTATGCTGATAGCCATATCCAAGGGCCAGTTCGGGTTAAATCCATAAATGACCTCAAAAGGTGACTTCCCTCTTGAGCTGTGAACCAATTGGTTGTAAGTAAACTTAATGACAGGTAGGCATAGGTCCCAATTGTGTAAGTTCTTCCCTACAGCTGCTCGTAGAAGGTTACCAATTGTCCTGTTTACCACCTTGGTCTGGTCGTCTGTTTAAGGGTGGCAAGAAGTATTGTACATGAGTTTAGTGTTGAGCTTCCTCCATAAGGTTTTCCAAAAGAAACTCGTAAACTTCAAATCATGGTCGGATACAATACTTCTTAGCAATCCATGCAAACATACAATTTCCTACAAAAAGAGGTTAGGGATAATTTAAGTATCATTAGTTCTATGGTAAGGAATGAAGTAGCTCATTTTGCTGAACCGGTTGACCACTACCATAATTGAGTCATGTCCTCTCAGTGTTCGGGGAAGGCTGAGCATGAAATCCATGCTTGGGTTGGTCCATGGGCGCTCAGGTATGGACAGGGGTATGTATTCTCCTTGTAGCTCTCTCCTCCCTTTTGCATGTTTACATAACTCACACCTCTCAAGTACTCGTTGCATATCTTTCATCATCCTTGGCCAATAGAAAATTTTTTTCAATATTTCAGCCGTCCTCTTTTCTCCGAAATGGCCGACCATGCCCTTAACATAGGCTTCATGGATAAGTAGTCCTCTGGTCGAACCACTCAGCATAGAAATTTGTTTGCCCTTCATTAAGAAGCCTTGACTCAAATAGAACCCACCTATAGCTCCTCCAATATTGCACTTGGCTACTAAAGGCCCAAAATACTGATCATGCTCATACTAATCGAGTAGGGTGCCAAATCCAAGTACCTTAGCCTACATAGTCATAATAAGGGCATGACGACGAGAAAGATCGTCAGCTATTGTGTTAGTGCCCCCCTTCTTATATCCGATGACATAGCAAAAGGTTTCCAAGAGCTCAACCCATTTGGCGTGACACTGAGAAAGCTTCTATTGTCCTTAGAGGTGCTTGAGAGACTCATGATCGAAGTAGATAATGAATTCTCATGGTAATAGGTAATGTTACCAGCTCTATAAAGTTCGGACAAGTGTATAGAACTCTTTGTCATATGCTAAGTAGCTTGGGATAGCTCTTCTGAGTTTCTCATTGAAGTAGGCAATGGGTCAGTGTTTCTGCATGAGGATAGTACCAATGCTAACTCCTAACATGTCACATTCAATCTCAAAAACCTTCTCGAAATCTGATAGGGCGAGTACTGGAGCAAACGTTAGCTTAGATTTTATATCTTCAAAACTTTTCGGAGCTTTCTCCAACCACCTAAACTTAGAATTCTTCCAGGTTAGTTATGTTAAGGGTACCGTTATGGAACTAAAATTCCGAATGAACGAAGCTAGACTGTAGAAGCTCTTGACTTCAGCAGCATTAGTCAGCATGGGCCACTCAAGAATAGCTCTAACTTTCTCGTCATTAACTAGAACTCTTTTCCCTGAAACAACAAATCCAAAGAATACAACCTCACTTTGACAGAACACACATTTCTTCAAGTTGCCGAATAATCTCTCAACACGGAGAATATCAAACACCAATTTTAAATGCTTGACATGGGTGATGAAGTTGGTACTGTAGACGATAATGTCATCGAAGGAAAGCACAATGTATTTGCCAATCAATGTTCTAAACACATGATTCATTAGTTGCATAAATGTACTCGGCACATTTGTCAACCCAAATGGCATCACCATCCACTCGAACAGACCATCCTTTGTCTTGAAGGCTGTCTTTCATTCATCTCCTAGTCTCATTCGTATTTGGTGGTAGCTACTCTTTAGGTCCATCTTTGAAAAGATACGAGCTCCATGTAACTCATTGAGCATATCATCCAACCTGGGATCAGATATCGGTACTTAACAATAATTTTATTAATGGCATGATTGTCAATGCACATTCTCTATGATTCATCTTTCTTCGGTACTTACATGGCTAGTACGACACATAGGCTCAGCTCTTTCAGATGTATCAATGGTCTACTAACTCATCCACTTGTTTCTTCAGCTCAGTTTCCTACTCAGGATTGAGCCTGTAAGCAAGTCGATTTAGTAAGGCAGCTCTAGACTCGAGGTCGATGTAGTGCTCAATGCCTCTCAAAGGAGGTAAGCCTTTCAACATCTCAGTAGGACATGGGTCAGCATAGTCTTAAAGTAGCTGTTACATCTCGATAGGTAAGCTTTTGGCTTCTCTCACCTCAAAGAGTCTCCCAACTAAAAGGAGCACATAGTCCTCAACCTTGACATCTTGGGCAAACCGAGCTCGAGAAATCACTAAGGACTTTTGCTATAGTGATCTAGCAACCTTCTCTTGGGCTTCCTTAAGATTCATGGGTTTCGATATAATTTTCTTCCTCTCCTTCTAGAGCATGTAGGTGTTCCTATATTCATCATGTAATACTCTTAAGTTAAATAGCCATGGTCGACTAAGTAATATATGAGAAGCACACATAGGGAGGACACCACACAACACCTCGTCCTTGTACTTATCACCAATGGTAATCAGTACTCTAACTTGCTCGGTAACATATAAGCCTCCTCTCTCGTTCAGGTAGTGAATCTTATAAAGCTTAAGGTGTAAAAGGGTTGGCAATTTCATAGCCTTGACTACCCCTTGTGCTACAACATTGGTACAGCTCCCTCCGTTAATGATAAAGGCACATAGCTTGCCATTCACTCGGCAATTCATATGAAAGAGATTTTCCCTTTGCTCATTCTCATCAACCACAAAAGCACTAAGAGATCAACGAACAACAAAACAATATTTGGCACCGCCCTCATGAGGTGGCTTGGCTTGAAATTCTTCCATCCTCTATTCAACTCTCATCTCTTCCTCTCCTTTGCTCGCATTCTCAACTTCAAATTGGGGCTTGTCCCCCTTTATAGTCATGTTCAGACATTAACTAGTCATGTGTCCATAATCGAGACATTAAAAACATTTGATTTCTCAAGTCTTTCTTCCTGACCTTTGACCTTGGTCTCTTTAGATCTCAGGTTCCTCGGCCTTGCCCTTACCTTAGCCTTCTTCAAGTCGACTCGACATTTGCCTTTGACGTTCCACCTTGGAACTATTCAATGCTTAATCATTCCCTAGTTAGCTCGACATGCCACTTTTGTTCAGTAGCATAGGTTAGCTATTTAGCATTTAACTAACCTAGTTTTGCCTTTGCCTTTCAACTCTCTATGCCACTCAAATGGCTTCATCCAGAGTCACAAGACTCTACAACTCTATGATGTTACCAATCTCAATCCTTAACCTAGAAAAGAACCTTGCTATAGTTTGTGTCTTTAGTTCGTCAACATCACATCAAATCATGAGCAATTGAAACTCCCGGACATAGTCGTCCACTGATCTACTACCTTGTCTCAAATCTTAAAGACGTCTGAAAGTATCTTACTCGTAGTGTTCGGGAACAAACCTACTTCTTAGGACTATCTTCATTTCATTCCATGTCTAGATCTATCACCTGGCTCTCAGATGGACATTCTATGACTTCTTCCACTACATTGCTACATATCCAAAAAATTCCAATGCAGCCACATAAATACGAATAGCATCTTCATAATCATAAAAGTCAAATATCTTTTCGATTTTCTCTTCCTAGTCCAAATAGTTGTCAACACTACCAAACCCATTAAAGCTCAGAATTTATACTTTGAGGTGTTCGATTTCCCTAAAAGCTTTAAGCTCATGCTCCCAACTCCAACATACTGCTTCTCTTCTTCTTCATACTCTTCCACCTCATCTAACTCCAATCTTCTTCTTATGACTCTATTGGCATGACAAAGTAGTGCTTGGTTCATAGGAAAGGCTTTTGGTGCTCACTCATTCGCCTGCCTTCTTGGCCTATCTCGTATCTTTTGGTCTATCTCGCATCTCTTGGTCTTGTTCAACAACTCTCTTACACAGCCCAATCTCTAAGACTCTCTATACCGAGACAACTAAATTGGCCACAATAGTAGCAAAGTCTTGAATCTGCTCTTCAATAGTAAGTGGTATTTGTTTAGTAACTCGACTACGACCATGAGCATCACTCTCGACATCGTTATTTTCTCTCTGAACACTAAGATTTGACATTCTCAAAACGAAGCTTCAAGAAATACTGCTCACACAAGGAATCCCTATACACACACAAATACTACACGAACTATAAACTATGAACTTGCTCTATTTTTCCAAAAGAAAACAGAGTATCCCAAACAGTAAGCTAGTCGGGAGTGTCTCCACATAGCTTTCAGCCATAACCTTAAGCTCTGATACTAAGATTATATGATGTGTCTAAAAGCTTAGTTATCACTAAGACTTACCGTAGGAAGTAAGAAATTGATGGGTACTTTGAAATATTGAAGGAAAGTGAGTGAGTAGGTTAACAACATACTAGAATAGCTAATGTAAAGTTGCTCAAAGGATGTAACCCACCAACGAACATAATATAAGTTGATATTTCACTTGATATGACACACAAGTTAATGTTAAGGTCCACCTGCTACTAATCTTGAGTTACTTGGCAAGATTAGATAAGAGTGTATGAAAATAGACTTGGAGAGAAATGTCTCATAAGAAAAGTATATTCAATGTCTATTTCTCAAGTAAGATGATTTCAGCTTACAAGGAGAATGGACTATTTATAGTACGTCCCTAAGGTAACATTACAAATAAAGAAATTACAAAAAAGGCATATACAAAAAGGGGATTCGTAGTACAATGTCAAATGAAGAGGACAAGTGGCAGTGTAACACTAGTTTAGTATAAAGATTCTCTAAGCATAGCAAGCAAGAGCAGTCAAGATGTTGCGGCAATAAAGAGACCGAAATGGGAAAGGATGTCGTGAGAGTTGGAAGGAAGCCAAAAGAGAAGTATTCGGTAGAAGGAGAATGTCTCGTCACTTGGTAGGAATCTCTCAGCAACTGAAGATTGGATTACTCAGCACAAAAGGGAGAAAATAGAGCAAGGTGTAACTTTCCAGAGCTTTCAAGGAATTCAGCCATCCTTCTTCTACATAGAGTTTCTCATCATTAGTAGGTTGATGAGAGAGAATTCTTCGGGTGAAGGATTGGAGGCCTCAGAGCCGTGCGCGACTAAGAGGACCAATAGTTGGTAGTTCATCACGGCTAAAGATCAGTAGAAAGAGTAAAGCGCCTTCTCATATACATAATAGTTGGGGTTGGCACCATTGAGTTTTTCATAGTAGTAAGCCATAAGTTGGTGTTCTTACATTAACATGGCACCAATGCCGACTACCAAGACCTTAAAGGAGACTTAGCAACATTGCCTAAAATTTTAATATCACATATACGCTCATTCTACAAAAATTACCTTACAAGTTAGAGATTGCAAAACTCTAATTAATTAATCATTAGGACTTCCGATTTCAATTTATTAATTTAGCATAAAATATAAATAACCATTGATAGCCAATATTCCACAATCTATTAGAATCGTAGATAATCAATATCTTGTACCAAACAATAAGATTAGGTAGTGAGATTATAAAATTTATACAACTTGCCAAAGTTACAAAATTTATATAAAAGAACAGTAATTACGTTTAAGGTTCCAAACCAACTATATATTCTATCTTTCCAAGACATATCTCAATATTTGCACTCAATGCTCAGCTTTTATCCTAATCCCAGCTATCAATCAACTTATAAGGAAAAAATTGTTGGAGAGTAAGCTACATGAGCTTAGTGAGATATTCCTCATATTATATCGGCATACAAGTTATCAAATAATTAATTAAACGATCATATGAATGCATGAACAAGTAGTATACTAAATACGCTTAACCTGACTTTACTTTTCATAACAAATTACAAAAGCGTATTTGTACTAGTAGGTGCACTATGTCACATATGTAGTTTACTGGTGAGAACTAGGTCGAACCTATAGGGAATAACATCTAATTATTTATAGTATTAGTCTAGTATAAATCTAGGCAAATAAAATCAAGGATATATAAAATAATTAAATTATAAAATCTAATCTAACAAAATAAATTAATTGGCATATTTAACATCTCAAAATATTCAATTGATACCAAATAATTAGAAATATTGGTTAATGATAACAAATATATCTTTAACAGGTTTAGTTTTCAAGAAATTAAGCATTAGGAATTTCTTCTTATGAAGCAAATGCTCAAGATTAACCAAGTTATCATTTTTATTAGTAGACAAGAGAAAAACTAAAATAATATTTTATTGTTCTTATCTTAATTGAATTAAAGAATATATGCTGTGTCTCTTTAATCCAAATTATCCATTTTACGGTAAATAATTAGAAAAGGTCTTGTGACTAAATCATAATTAGTATGTATTCTAATAAAGTCAAAATACTTGTCGAGATTAGAGAATTAAAAACTTTAAACAATAGATACAATTCATAAACTAAAAATCCAATAAGCAATATTAAATAAAGTACTAAGGAGAAATAATAGGAACACAATATCCAAATAAAAAATATGTAGAAGGGAACGAATACAATCTTTAAAAGAATTACAAGCCTTAACTCAAGATCAAATATTGCTCTTATCATTACAGATGTTGAATTCCAAAGCTTACTCTAAAAAGCATTTTTAAGTCCTAATTTTAAGTAATATGAATGGGCTATAATGATAAAAGTTGTGTCTAATTATGTTTACAAGGCCTTTTTATAGAAGTACATGTACGGGCTTACTTTTAGGCTTCAAATCTATCCAAAATCAAAAGATTCGCAAACTATTGCATGTCTATGCCCAAGGATCATGGTTGTGATCCTTGCCTATGGTCTTTCTATACTTCAAAAAATGCAAAATAATGAAATAAGAGAACCACACCTAAATTCCATTGCCGTGGTCTTGACTATGGTCCTCTCTGGACACCTATTTCTGCTTCGTTTCTTACTCCTTTGCTCGCAATTTCAATGTATGTTCATTGTTCATGGATATGGTCCTTTCTAAGGCTTCAAAACTTATCCAAAACATTTTCAAATATTCCAAAACTTGGTCTAAAATCATCAATCTTTTTCAAATCAATCAAATGAAACCTAAAATCAACATATAAACAATTCAATATAAACACTCGCAAAAGTATTATAAAAGCATCATGAATCAATCATAAAATATGTGTAGTTATACATCTACCAATGCCAAATAATGTATACAACTGAATAGGTGTTGCATATAACTTAGGACTTGATACCCTTCGAAATAAGGGTTGGAGATTTGACAGCACTAATCATAACTAAGTTCTAACATCTAGGCTTTTGACCATTCTCTTTTGAAAGTTTCATGTTTTATTTCAAATTTAAAAATTTCATTAACAACAAACCAAATCCCCTAAGTTTGGCGATGAGGTAGCCCTTCAATCCAAGCTTATGCACTATAGCAATGGTCTCATATGACCCTCGACCATTCACAGTTAATGTCTTCGAGCACTAAGTAAGCCCCCAAGGTAAGAGCAGGGTCTTGCTGTACAAGTGCTCTTATATTATACTAATCATAAATAATCCAATTATATGGGATCTCCATCCCTATAAGGCCCTTCATTACCATTTGCATGAGATGATGACCTACACGGTAAATGTAATGTTTACGATTATGCACGATCTATTTAATTTAAGATAAGCTGAATATGATTATGTCAAATTATTAAGTGATCAACCAATATTAGCATATCATCAAAATCATGTAGCAGTCAATCAAACAATCGGTTGTTAACTTTTTACATTTAACCATATTTTATATAACAAACAACTAATATTCAAGCACATGCATAACTTGAATCTTAAACATCAATTTATTAATATATATAATTTAGGTATACTAACTATAAGTACAGAACAAGTATAATATCATCGAGAATACTTACCTAACCAAAAATGATACAAGTCGTAATAATCTATAGGCAACTTGCCTTTTTTATTGGTGTTTCCAATATAAATAAAATAATAAGAACCTAATGAGTATCTAGATGTCGAGCCTTATTTCATTTTTATTAATTTATTTTATAATAAGCCTAACCTATTTAATACAAAATACTCGATATTAAATTAAGGAAATATTTTTCTTTAAAAAGTGTTTAAAAAAAATATTTAGAAAAATTATAATCATCAACCAGTTACACTGATAACAAGTAAAATTAGAGCTTCCAGATCGGAAAATCCTAATTTAGCCACTAGTCTACAAATATTTTAAAAATAATTTTTAAAATAATAAAACTAGAAAAATTAAGCTTTAGGGCTAACCTATTAAGACTAAGTCACCATATAAAGATAAAAAAAAAAAAACTAATGGGCATTTATTTTTTATAATTTTTTCTAAAAATGCTCAAATATGTATAGATATACAAAAATGTAACTAAAATGAATTTTTTATTATGAATTTTCAAGAAAAGGAAAATTATTTTTATTTTTAATTTTTTATACGGTTATCTTAGAGGTGCCTACGTATCTACTAATCAGAATAAAAAAATTAACGTAGTTCTTTTTTTAAGGAAAGATTTAGTAAGTATATCTTTTTTAAAGAAATCAAGCTAGATTTACATTATTTATCAAATTATTATTTTTTTAAAAAACCCTAAAAAGATTTAATTTCGCAAATCTATTTTTTAAAAAAACCTAACTAACTAAATCTTTTTGAAAAACTTCAATTAAGATTTTTTTTATTTTTTTAAAAAATCACTATGTGTTAAAATTAAATCTTTTCTAAATTCTACATGTAAGATATACGAGATACTTATCTTAGATACGTATCTTCTCTGAAGATACAGATCTTAGAGAAAAGATATGTAACTTTAAAAAAAAATACAATTTTTTATACATATTTTTTTCTAAAGATACGCATCTTAGAGAAAATATATGCAATTTTTCAAAAAAATACAATTTTTGATATGTATTTTCTCTAAAGATACGGATCTTGAAGAAAAGATATACAACTTTTCGAAAAATGCAATTTTTTTATACATATCTTAGATATGTATCTTCTTTGAAGATACAAATCTCAATGAAAAAATATATAACTTTTCAAAAAATGTAATTTTTGATATGTATCTTCTCTGAAAATACAGATCTCGGAGTTCTCGAAAAAAATGAAAATTTTGATTAAAAAATGTAATATAACTAAAATTTATCAAAAATTTACAAATTATCTAAAAATTGCAAAATGGCATGACAATTATTAAAATTTATAAAAAAAGCCTACACTAAAAAACAAGTTAGTAAAAAACATTGATTAACTAAAAAAATAATTAAATAAAATGATTTTTTTATTACCTAAACGAGTCAAATTATTCGTAATTGATGTGTACGTGTTGTGAACCGATTAGTGAAGTGCTTGTGTAACCTGGTTGTATGATCAATGTGAAATTGATTGTGTGTGCTTGAAATCCTTATTGAAATCTGGACTGCATGTGTATGTATTTAAATTTGACTATGCGTATGAAATCTAGCCGTATGTATGTGTGTTTGAATGTAATCGTCCGTGTATGTGTATATTTAAATATAACAGTGCACGATGTGTGTGCATTTGTGAATGGAGAGTGTATGTTTGTACATCAGGAAGTGAATATGTGTTTGAGATTGTATGGTCATAAGTGTGTGTGAGAAATTGTGTGGTTGTGATCGGTGTGGTATATGTGATTGTGCATAAGAGAGAGTGTTAGGCATGAGACGTATATGTGTGCAGCAGTGAGGGAAGTGGCAAGTGAGGGACATGTGTGATGTGCAGTAGTGAGTGAAGTGGCGAGTGAGGGACGTGTGTGATATGCGAATGTGTGTACAAATTATGAATGGAGATATGAGTTTTGAAAACGTGTATTTTCATAACCTATTGTCCACTATTTATAAGCCATCAATTTGGATATTTTTTATTATAGATTTAATCTTAACAAATCCAAGATACAATGGATATAATAATACCCTATTTGATTTATTAAATTCATTGAAGATTCAATCTAGCTTTTAAAAACTTTTATTTATTTCTTAAGCTCGATTCAGTCCATTTCAATTTAGCCCAAAATAAATACTAACTCATTTAATAATTCCTAAGTCTATTAGCCCAATATAAATTAGGTTTTCAATTGTATGTAACCTTTTCGTCTTATCTTCCATTTTTATGTTCTCATAGTCAATTCTTATGGAGTTTTGGTGCACTTTAGCGGTGGAATTTGATAAAAATTTTCAATGATGTTTCACATTGCTTAGGTTACCTATTGTGTTAAATAGGAAATGTCATTTTATTATACAAGTAATAATATACAACATAGTGTAAATTATGCGAGTTTGGATTATCTCATTATTTGTAAATTTTGCATTGATATATTATTATATTATGATTTAATTATAATACCTACAAGTATTAAGGTAAATAGTAGTGTGATGGTATAAGTTAGACATAGCAATAGAGTTGAGTAGAAAACATTTAAATTATATGGTTAATTAAATAACCTAATCATCAACACTCTAGCCCAATCATAGCGTGGTATTATTATAAGGACATATCGCACATGTATGTGTACATATATACTCATTTCAATTCTTTTAGGTATATGATCTTATATCATCATCATCATCATTATACTGTTGCCATTATATTTGATCATCTTTCATTTGTATAAATGGAGGCATGTCATTTTCAAAATACTTAGACCTTAAGTATACATATATGCATATATATATATATATATATATAAATATATACAGAACTATGACTTCTTAAAAATTTCATGTCATACAATTTATGCCATGCGCGTACTTTATAGTATGTATTTACTGGTTTCCCTTTATAGGAAATATATTTGTGAACAATTACTTCTGTGTATTTATTTAAGGGCTTACCCTAATTATCTATTTATGAGGCTAAATTACTTGAATAATTTAGTTATTTTACTTATTTTTTTTTCGTTTCTCTTAAATCTTTAATCGTATATAAATTTTTTTTAATTTTAAATCTAATTTTTATGATTTTATAATCAATCTCGATCGTTTTCAGACCCACTTTCATGTAACGAAGTCCATTTTGGGAGATAGGACCTACATTTGTTGATTTGGGCCTAATCTATTACAAATTCTTATGTAATTAGGCTCATTCGTCTTTTATTTATTTCTTACAAGCTTTTCTTAAAGATTCTCCAAATCAAGCCTCTTATAGATTTGTTACTAAGCTTAAAAATTATGTGGGCCTAACTTTTACGTATTATTGAGCTTAACTTTTACTCTAGGATTTCTTATTAGGCCTTTTTATATCAAATTTATATCTAAACCTATATTAGATTTGTTATATTGGTTAATGGGCTTTCTAAATTTTTATTTGGGGCCTTAAGGATTTATTAAATTTCTAATTTTTTTAGTCTCTTCTTATTATGGGCCTAAATCTTATCTATTTGACCTAAGTGGGCATTTTCCTAAATTTTTCCAATTTAATACTTTATGGGCTAACTTTATTTGTTTGTTTTCGGTAGGGTTGGTAATTTGTGCTATCATGTCGTATCTCGTTCCTATGTCTAAAAAGGTTCGTGTTTAAAAAACCTAAATCTGTGATACGACTGGTTTTTTAATTGTGCATGAAAATCTAATCTCTTGACCTGGCATGTCTTATGTTGGGGTTTGACCCATTTATATTAGAGCTGACAATTTATGTTATCATGTTATATCTCATTTATATTAGATTTAATATTATTTATTGATTAAAAAGTTATAATTAAATTTATAAATACAAAGAGAAAAGAATGATAATAATATTTAAATTTTACAAAAATAATAACATAGAATCTTCATATTAGTATAAAATTATGACCAAACAAAAGTTTTAATAAAACAATATCTTACCAGACATAGAAAATTAGAAAATTTAAGCAACATAATATTATTAATTAAGTGAAACCATAGATTAAGTGGACATTAATATTACTACGAGTATTGATTTTTAAATTTATCATATTGTTTGTCAAATTTTCAAGAAAGACGTTCAAAGAATTTACACATGGATTCGTATTTTTTTACCCATTTAAACTATGATACAACAAGAAAAATATATAATATTATTAAATTTAAGTTACATAACATTATTAAATTGAGTAGAACTATGACTTAAATAGATATTAATATTATTACTAGTGTTAATTTGGATTTTCAAGGGAGATGGCAAAAAAATCTATACATGAGTTTGTAATTTTTTGCTTATTTAAATTACAATATTATAAGAAGAATATATAGCTAAAAATATCACGTATTTTTAATTGAGATATTTAACTTAGAAAAAAATTATTTGTATAATAAAATACAAATATAGAAGAATATATGGCGTGTCTCGTGTTTCATGTCTAGGTCTAGGACCGAACCTAAACATGAATTTAATTATATTTAAATTGGTTTAACTCGTTTATGTCTTGGGTTAAATTTTTCTATAAACCAACCTATTTAAATTAAGTTTATTGTGTCCAGGTCCTTAATTGCCAGCTCTACTTTTTTGCTTATATTTTAAATAAACTAGATTTTTAGTGTACAATTTTCCTCCTATCGGACCTGGGTGTAGGCTTATTTATGGGCTCATAGGTCCATTTTATTCTATTTTCACAAATTAACACATTTAAGTCCTAAATTACTAATTAACTTAATAAATTTTATTATAATCATTCCAAAATAATTTCAAAATATTAATTTACATGGAAGTAAAATCAATATTCAGATTTTCTAAGCTGGACGTGGGCTTGTTTTAGAGCTTTTTGTGATTTTTCCAAATTTATGGATTATAATGAAATTTTACTATATATCATGTTAATGTTTTTACAAAAATACTTAATAAAGGAAAAATAATTTAAGAATATACACACGTCTCAATTATATACATATATTTATAGCCTTTTATCATAAATTTTTAAGGAAGAAAATGTTTATATACATATATACATAGACTCTGGTCTAGATTTCACTTAGTTCTCCATAGGTAATCCCCATGGTTCAAGGTAATAGAGGGTAGTAGTATGTGGTCTCCAACTTTTCAAGATTGCAATGGGCCTTTAGAGTTTGCAATTTAAATTCTCTCATCAATAGGTTATATCTAATATAGTTAACTTGATAATTACTCTATATATATATTTTTTTTAGCATATGCATCATGGATATATGTTCTGCTAGTTGCTTATGAAGAGTTATTATGGTGTTTAATTCCATTTTAGACTCATGGTAACAATTCCAAGGAATCCTTATATAAAAAAATATTGGATAATTATTTATTACTTAAACTTATCAATAGCAATTTAATACTGAGTTGATTTTTTTCCCTAAATATACCCTCAAATCAACATTAACACATAACAATCCGATTACAGTTGTATTTCATTTCTTAATAATAATTTTAAAGTCTCATTCTATTTAGTGAAGTAAAGTGAAGTAAAGGAGTTGTAAATATAGAGAGTATAATAAAAATAAATAAATTAAATACCTAAATTACAGCGCATGGACAACATGAATGGAGCCTTATCTACAAGGCCAAAGTATTTGGGAGATCATTGGTGGGAAGCTACACGATTGGATGAAGATGATGCTGCTCTTTGAAAGCGGTGGATTAAGATCGAAATAGCTTGGTTTGTTATAATGACCATTGTTGAAGAAGAAATGTTGGAGCATATCATGTATGCCATTATGCCTATATTTGCTTGGATACTCTAGCCTTGAGATTTTAAAGGAACATGATATGATATTATAATTATTGGTAAATAATTAATTAGCAACGAAGTAAGAAGGTATGAGTATTGATGAATATTTTACAAAGGTGAAATCCATTTATTATTAGTTATTTAACTTAGATCAGCCTTGATAGAACGAGAAGAATCAAAATATACTATTTAAAATTGAAACATAGAAGATTTATTACGGTAGTCCAATGGTGGCTGGCGTCATTATTTTTAAAGTACTTATAAAATTTGTTAGCCAGTAAAAAAGTATTAATAAGTGTAGATATCCAATTTTTGTTCTTTCATTTTGTTTTTTAAAAAGGTTCCTAATTCAAAAATAAAAATAAAAAAGAATAAAGAATAAATAAAAAATGATAAATGATAAAAATATAAAAAGAAAATGAAAATTATAAAGATTTTTTTTAGAAAAATAAATTTTTAGAAAGAAGAAACGGTTTAGAGTTAAATTGATTTTAGCTCGGTTCAAATAACTTTAGAGAGTCATATAGCTTATGTATAATTTAATTATACTAAATATTAAGATACAAGTCAATGGTCTAATGGATAAGGATTTGACCATTTGGTACACATGTGTCTTTTTATTTTTCTTTCATTTTACAAAACTCGATTGAGCATACGGGATTCAAATCTAATTAAATCTTTTGAATTTAATACGATAAAGATTTGTAATATTTAAATCTAAATTAATTTTTATCAAATCAGATTTAAATCGATATAAACAATTTAAATCTAATTTGATCAAATTAGATCCAGATCGATATAAAAGATTTAATTTTATACGTTTTAAAATATTTATTTTCAATCTTTATATATATCGATCACACGGCTAAGCAGTAACATCTAAGCAGTAACACAACACTTCATCCTCGTTGCTGCAGCCAACACGTGAACACATAGTTACACACTATCAACCTACACATTCACTCACAGCCCTCTCTTGCACATTAGCAAAACACATCCTTGAATTGTGAGCCTAGCTTACATGTACAATCAATAGTCCACTTTCACTTTCGTTTGTATCCCCTGCCCACAGCACTCCAATGCCACAGCTACTATCCACTCCGCACGTTACCGATCAATTTCACTCGTACATCATACTCCACTGCTGAACATGCTTGTGCCAAACTGCACTGACCAGCGGCTGAGTTCAGTCACCGCTCCATCTTTCGTCTAGTATGCACACCACAGCAATAGTCGTCAGCAACATCCAACCCTACGCACGCTGCCTACACACATCCACAATAGCACACGGTTACACCGTCACACTGTTGCACACGCAATCTACCAACGCTACTGTCCACCGACCAAAATCTCTCACCCTCACACATGGTCAACACACACACACTGATTCACCAATCACACACTCGACAGTCGATAATGTTGCACAACATTTTTCTACTCTAAACATCAGCCCACAAACCACTGCTCATAGTACGTCCTACACTTTGATTGATTACACGCAATCTACGCTGCTGCATAGGCAGTCACTATGCACACACTGCTGTTGCATCGCACATTCGACCAATAAGTCCACTCCCGGAACCGACAACAGCATGTGATTGCTATAAGCAAACTGACCACCTTCACCATCGCTACACTCCACTGAAGCAGCTCCGTGTGTACTGTAGTTCACTGATCAGCAGCAGTAGTACACGTGGCACACAACTCCATTGACTAGATTCACACATGAGAACTGAAGCAGACACAACAGCAATCCACTAACTGCACGCAATTCTCCAACCAGCCACTATTCTCACAATAGAGGCGCACGCCGACTGCTCAGCATACGACTGCAAGCTACACACGAGCTCCTTCACTATCCAACTGCTAATTTAGGTTCGGTCTTGTTTGTTTATATATATGTAATAATTATTATTATTTTATTTTTTAGTTACTAAGTTATTTATGTTGATAGCATAATATATGAGTAGGTATGTATATATTAGCTTAGGAGATTTTTTAGCATTAAGTTAGTTTTTTTTTTAAGATTTCTCACTTAGAAAATTATTTTTTAAAAATAAAAATTAATAAAAAAAGACCTTTAAAAAAATTTAGACTTTTTAGAGAGTTTTCTTTAATATTTAAGAATTAGGGCCCTTTTAAATTCTTTTTGAATAAACTAAATTGATAAAAACATAAACTCAATTGATTTTCAGAAATTAAAAATAACCAATATACTAAAGTTTTTGGAAAAAACTATGGTTACATTCAGGATGACGTTAACATTTGTAGAAACTTATGTTCTCTTTTATTTTCTTTTGGTTTTTATTTTTCTTTAAAATATTAGAAAAGGACAATTTTTTTATGAATAAGCTTAATTTTGGAAAATAGATAGTTTTATTTATTAAGGGTTTAATAGGTTAGCTTTCGAATTCGAAATCTTCTGGTTTTTATCAAATTGAAATCAAAGATTGATAGCTAAATCGTAGTTAATTCATCAAATTGATTACAACATCGGTTTTTTTTTTTCTTGATTTTGGTTGGGTGGTGACTTCAATTTTTTTTTTTTAAGAATTTCAAATGTCTCTGGTTAAGGATTAATATTAAATGAGTTAAGATTCAGTATTAATCAGAAAGTGAAAAATCAAATTAAAAATAAAGAAAACCGAAAATTCAGGCTTGACAATAAGCAACTCACAAATGTTTTTTTTTTTTTGAAGAGCAAAAACTCTACAACCAAAAAATAAGTAATTTGATAAAAATGAAAAGAAAAAAGCCATCATAAAATATTAGAAATAAATGAATTGGGCAAAGACGGTTGCATAAAAAAAAAAAAAGGAGATCACGCAAAAAGATACAATAACATGATTAATAGTGCTTTAACCATGGAAAGAAAGGCCATACGAGCGGCTGCTGATTCAAGAAAAAGAACGTCAAAGGAGATGCAACAACATCAAGCAACCAAGAGTGGAATCTCGAGGCATTGTTTCAAAGGTGAAGATAGAGCTTCGACACAAGAGTTAAAACAGTTGAAGACCTGGCTTTTGTGGTAGTACATGGTAGATGAATTGACCATGGCAGAAACTGGATATTTGACTTGGGCTGCTCCTATGATATGACATACGGTAAGGAGAAGTTAAAGATCTATTGGACCATAAAGGACGTCGAGTTGTCATGATTATTAGCAACTCAAGGCTTCCAATCGCTCTCACATCGACAAAATCGTAATAGATTCGCCGCTTAGCCTTACCCACATTCAACTCTAAAACGTGTACCATGTTCTTGGAATTAAGAAAAACCTCCCATCAGTAGCACAATCGATTGCATCAGGTAACTTTGTGGTGTTTGGACCTAATAATGACGTTAAATTCTTATCACAACATAAACAAAATTGAAACATCGTTTGTGGAGGGATGGAAGCTGGACCCTATATACATCATATCTGTTGAAGCAACATATATAGAAAGTCAAGAGAAGCTAGACAGCTAATCTCTAGCATGAGAGCCTAGGCATGTTGGTTATTACAAATTGAAGGTCATGATGAACAAGACAATAATGAAGGGCCTCCCTCGACGGTATACGTGTAGGATGTCAGTATGGCAAAGCACATTAGTTGCCACGAAAGAATGCAAGTATAAGCCTACGATTGCCTCGGAGTTGGTCCATTCAGATGTGTTTGGTCCAGTCAAGCATCCATTAATTAGCAGATATGGACGCATGACAACTTTCATCGATGACTTTTCTAGGTATGCTTGTGTATGTTTCACAAGTGAAAGGTCGCAAACATTGGAGGATATCAAAGAGTTCAAGAAAAAGGTAGAAGTTGACTTACAGAAGAAAGTGAAGTGCCTAGGCATTGGTAACGACCGAGGATGCACATTTAAGGAATTCATGGAGTACCTTAAGGAGTACAAATGGAGATAATTTACATATCTTTATACCCCTTGGCAAAATGGCGTTGGGAAAAGAAAAAAAATACACACCTAGCATCAATATGTTGACACATTCAAGAAAAATTTAGGCCCAGTTCATGAGGAGAACAACGTGGACTTGGCAAACAAGCTTCCGTTAGCACATTAGACTATAAGACATCATTTGAGCTACTCTGAAAGACAGAGCCCATAGTCTGTCACTTGCACATGTCCGAATTCGCCGAGCATCGGGTCATTGCTACAGAGAGCTCGATCTAACTATTAGACTATAGTGGTCCTGCTCTAAACTAAGCAAATTGATTTTTGGATTTTTTTTTTGAAGTAAAGTAATAAAATTAAACAAAGAGTAGACCCATAGGGCCTAAGAATCAAGTGACGAACAAATCAAGTACAAGATTATGAATATATTCTCATTTCCATCATTAAACATACTTTGAATTGATGGTGAAAATAATTATTCTAGATTGAACAAAACTTACAAGAATTTACTCTCTCTTGAGTTAACAAAGCTTCAATTATAGCATGAATTTACCCACCAAGGGCATTTATTTATAATTGCCTGCTAAGAGTGGCTCGGTTTAATAAAGCTCTAATTGATTATAGCATAAATTTTCGAACTAAGACGACTTCTCTATGGTTGTCAACTAATAGCAACATGTTCACACTAGGAAGTAGGAATTACCATCCTAGTTAGAATTATCGATCAAGCAAGCTCATGACCTAAACCGCAATTCAAACTACATCAAGGGCATGATTTGATTAAAACTCACGTATTCCTATAACAAATTCTTTAGAAAAAAAATCCTTTCATTTTCATTTTTTTTTAAAACCTTGAATCTTTCCCTAGTATCTAAGGTCCCTATAACAAATTTGACCTTTAACTACCAAATTAGAAGCACAATTTATTATAATAGCAAAATGTTACTTTTAGCTACCACATTAGTCAATAGTGGCAAAAATATTAGGGGGAGATGGGATTGGAGGAAAAATTCTTTGGCTACTAAATCAATAATTTGGTAGTTAAATGTATTACAATTAACTGTCAAATCTTAAAGTTAATAGTTAAAAGCCCTTTAATATAGTTTTCAAAACATTAAAAAAGTAACCACCAAAATAAGGTGGTATTTGAGGTTCCTTTAATTGCTAATTTTACTTCTGAGCAGTTATTAATAATGCACACACCCTTCAAACCATCTAGATGGAGGATGAGACTTAGCATATTGACTCTTTTGCTACTAAGAAAAAAAAAAAAAACAAAAACAAATTAGCATTTGTTCATCATTTGGCTTCCTTCTTTATGATGTTTTTCGTTGCAACTCTCTAGCTTTAATTTTCTCCACAAGTATTTTAGGTCTTTCCCTTTTGTCCAAGTTATTCTAAACAGACGTATTATTATCAATTTCCTCCTATAGCAATTTAAATGTTTGAGGTTTTGATTCAATCCTAGGTTTAAGTACTTATTTACTCTTGACTTGGTCATTCGTCCTCTTTGATTCTCAATGACATTGAATTTCACTTTAGATGAAATTAATAAACAAAATATTTTAGTGTTAGAACTCTAACATAAGGACTATATGCATATCGTAACTAATCAGTTCACTAATTGTGAATTATATGGCGATGTGAAGTTTTTCGTTTATACATATTAGTAGACAACACATATGTGTTGCGTATGCACAAAATGAATAAAGTTGTGTAGTATAATCAAATATATTATAATATTAATAAAATATATTAATAAATGAGGAAGAGAGAGAGATGGAAGTTATAGGGAGAGGAATGAGGGATAGTGGGAATGTTGGAGGAGAAAGAGAGAGAGAGAAGAATAGGGAGTATTGAGAACGTTGGAGGAGGGAAAGAGAGAGGGAGGAGGGTTATATTTTTTAAGAATTTTTGAATTGCTCTATATTTATAATCAAATATATTAAAGAAAATCATTTATTAATAATCAAAATTTTATTCAAAAGTAAGTAAAAATAATCAAGATATTGTTTTGATAGTTACTTAAAGCTCCATCTGCTTTAATAATATAAATATTTCCATTTGATTTTAGATCTTTGCATTTTCATCATGATTCATTTTTATTTTATATTATACTTTGATCAAAACACAATTTAACACCACTTTCATCAAATTATGGGTATCATGAGATAAATTATGTTTTATTTTTATGTTGTTGCCTAAATGAACAAAAATGAAATTGGGTGTTGACTCGTGTAATTTTACACTTTTAACAACTTCAATATATATTTCCATTCCATGCATTATTCTTAATATAAGTACAAAAATTCAGGAGTAAAGACAACATATAATTAAAATAAAAATATATATTAAGCAACCAACAACCCATTTAAGCCTCATTTTCTTATCCCTTTTTTCATAATTCGTGCAATTGGTTTAAGAATGTGCATTTTATTACTTTTAGATAGAATTTCACAATAAAAATACAATGAAATGGATGAATGTGTAGCATTTAAGTGGAAATCATGTGTAATTTTACACATCCATTAGCATAATGTGTTCATATCCAAAGATCTTCGAAACAAGTTTGATAAGAAAATTGCTACGTGCATTTTTATTGGTTACGGTATAAAAAGAAAAGGATGGAAGTGTTGGTTCCCACCATGAATTGGTGTATTGTTTCATGAAATGCAAAATTTAACTAAGTAATTTTTTGGTAGCCTTCACCGCAAATCAAATTGCAAGTTATAAGATAAGGAACAAGGGCTAAAAATTGGTCTTGAAGCCAAGTATTCATGAGATAGAAGATTAACAATCTTTAGTTAGTCCAAGTGACACGGAAGAGGAAGAGAAAGTGGTAAGGCATATACCATAGACCTTCCAAAGAAGGTGAAATGGGAGAGCATGATGGAATAGCAGTGGCACCATTAAGGTGATTCACCAGACAATGACAGCCTATTTAGTTAGTTGAATGGAATTAAAAAGGAATGAAATTTACAATTACTTGGGAATGGAATATGGGTGTAATAAGTTATAAATGTGTATTATGGTGTTTAGTTGAGTGTAGTGGAGTAGTTGATATGTTGTTCATTTGATGGAATTGAATAAGGAATAAATAATGAATAAAAATTAAAATGTCTAAAATATCCCTTATTTAATTAAATAATAAAATCAAAACATAAAAAAATTGATTTTGTTGAGAATGATTTGTTTTGCCCCAATTTGAGGAACTGCACGATAAACCTTAACTTAGGCATGAAAGAAATTGATCACCACCTCCAATGGAGCCAACGTTACTATCTACCATTGTGGTTGGATGTCTTTTCTTCATTATTTGTGTAGTCAACCTAATCGTTCTCCTAATAGCAGACATCTTTAGCTACTTGTAGAGGTTCATTGTCCTGTAAATATAACAGAGAATAATTGGAAAGAAAAATAAAAATATATATTAAACATAAAAAATCATGAAATGAAGGGATCTGCCAAAATTAAAATCACCACCTTTTTTACTACAGCAAATTTACAATACCCATGTGAATAAGAATGCTTTAAAGTAGAATATATTAGTGAACACCAACCAATGAGCATTGGAACACATTGAAATTAAAAAAATTACAATTTTACTCACCAAAAGATAGGAACACCCATCGACAAGTAACCATAGTGTGCGATGAGAATATGTCTTACAAGATGTCAATAAAGTGAAAGGGATAGAAGAGGAGGGAGAGTATTGAATCTAAGTTCAGGGTTTTTTTACACTTTCGATCCATGGGCTTAGGATGGGATAAGTCGAACACGATGAAGGATTCGATAGAAGAAGGCAAATGAATTTTTGCTTCAAAATGTTAGATGGGGTTTGATTATTTATTCGGGGAGCAAGTTTTGTCTTTTTTGCCTTTATTTAAGGGTGAAGTTGGAACAAAGCTTGATGACTAGGGCAAGGAATCACGATTCACGAGCTTTTTCTTAAAATGATGATTTGACATTTGAGTAGAATCCCTATTCGACTAAATTTCAATTATAAGGGGCAAATTTCAAGTAAACAATGTAATTTGAGAAACATCAGGAATGGGGGGTGGGGGAAGGGAAATAAGGATTCTATTCCCTTATACTAAACACGCTATGAAGATCTAATCTGAAGTATGTTAGCGCAATGTCAGCTAAGAAGAAATGTAAGCACTTGAAGAAAATCATACGTGGAATCTAGTGCTTAAGCCTGATAATGTTAAACCCATATCTTATAAATGGGTTTACAAAGTGAGGAATTGTTTGGATGGTTCATTAGAAAGGTATAAGGCTCAATTGGTAGCATGATGATTCTCTTAAAAGTATGGTTTGAACTATGTTAAGATGCTTAGTCTTGTTGCCAAGGTTATAATTGCATGAGTTTTGATTGACTTAGCGGCAGGTAACTCATGGAAACTTCCACATATAGGTGTAAAGAATGCTTTCCTAGCTAAAGAGATATATCTAAGAACTATAGGAGCAACCTAAAAAATGATAAAAGAGTTATATCAATTACATGAAGCAATTAGGTTTTTAAAAATAAGGATTATCCCAACTTTGTGTGCAAATTAAGAAAAGCCTTATAGGGACTAATACAAACTTTAAGGGCATGGCATGGTAAGATTGCATAATTTTAATTACAAATTGGTTATACTTTAGTAGCAATTGGTTTAAGATTATTTGTCAAAGATTGAGGAGGTAAGCTAGCTGTAATATTAGTGTATGTAGATGATCTTATTATTGCTAGAGATTTGTACAGGAATCAAGCAAACAAAAGAGAACCTCTCAATACACTTTCTTATGAAAAACCTTAGAAAGCTAAAGCATTTTATTGGACTAGAAATTGTTCCGAGTGTTAGAAAGATTGTTCTTATGTTAAGAGAAATGTATAAAAGACCTATTGAAGAAATATGACATGCTAAAATGTAAACTTATATTTACTATAAGAGAGTTGAATGTCAAGCCGAGTTGATAGGTATTTTAGTTTACCAAACAGTGACTAAACTAGATATCTCTTATGTAGTTGCTCTAGTTAGTCGATCCATGTAGTCATTGAACCTCACTTAGAAGTGGTAAGATGGACACTAAGATACATTAAGACGACTCTAAGTTATGGAATATTATACAAAAGCAATGAATAATGCAAGATACTTAGATATTGTGATGCTAACTATGTTGGTGATTAACTATTGGATATGCATTTAGTCTAACATCAAGGGTTAGTATCATGGTGTAATAAGTGTTAGCCAGTAGTATCTCTCCCAACAACCAAAGTAGAATACCGAGTATAATGGTAGCATAAGAAAGTAGATGGTTGGTGTAGCTTATGAGAGATGTTAATGAGCAAGTTGACTATGTAGTACTACTATTTTATAATAACTACTCGGCTATTCAATTAGTTGAAAACCCAACATTCTGTATGAGGTAAAAACATGTAAAATTTCATTATCATTTCTTAAGAGATAAAGTGCTATAAGCAAAAATAGTTGTATAACATTGGAATAGAAGAACATGTTGACATCTTCATGAAAAGTCTCAATACAAGTAAATTTGAGTAGTTTTGTGCATAGTCAGGCATGATAGTAGAAGAGTCGGATATTTAAGAGGGAATGTTACAATTCAAAACTTACTTCTTTGTCACTATTTTCTATGTGGAATAATCTTTAGATTTATTTTGGTAAATAAAACAAATGAAGTAGGTAGTATAGGATAGTGGTAGTTGTGAGTAATGGTTGATAAAAAGTAATTGATAACTAATAGAATTTGTGGTCAGTAAAACTTACCACGGTTATCATCTGAAGTTTAGTATGCTGTTAGGGTGCTTATGAAAAAATAACACGAAAATAGGTTCTGAGTAAAAGTTATTATGAGTTTAAGATGGTGAATGTGACTTCACTTTCGATTGAAATTTACACGGAAGTCATATGGGGGGCATACAACTTCATTGTAAAATTATTTGCACTGAACTTGCATTCCCCCCCATACAAATTCAATGTAGTATTTCCATATCTAAAAACACATGGTATGTATACGAATACATGACTGAAGTCCCATGGGAGGCATGCGACTTCAATGCAGTTTTATTATATGTAAACTCATTATAGGCATGTGATTGTTGTACAAAATCAAATGAACACAAATTTTCAAAATACAATAAATCTACGGTTAAGTTTCCATTAAAATATGAATATCAAACTCTTGTAATTTAGATGAGCCATATATTCATCTGTCGATACCATAAATACATACAATCGGAATGTAATAAAGAAATAAAATTTAATCACGATTTAGGTACATCGATTGTTATTACAATGAGAATGTAAAAAAAAAAAAAATGAAATGAAATCTAACAGCAACCCTTACGTCAACCTAGGAATGTGCCATATCTAGATAATAGAGACGGTTGTCTCTTAGATAAACCCACAGAAGGCTTAGCCAACGAGTCTGAGAAGTCTTTGAACAGGACAAGGCTACCATGTGGAGGTGGCCGATGTTGGGTGACACCCTCACCTATGGTGGAACTTTGAGAGTGCGTAGTATGCCCTTTTCGGGTGTTGCCAATGTACCATGGACCTAAGAAGGCTGATGAAAGGGTGGTGTGACATAGGAAGCTGCGACATGGGAAGTTGTTGAGTTGGATCCAATCTTGCCAAAGCTAATGGAATGTCGCCCCGTGGATGGAACATTCAGATCCCTTCAACCCCTTCCTCGTCTTACTCCAGCCTTACCTCCTCTAATATGAACTCTGTCATGCGGAGGTTAAGGTACAGGTGGCTCAGGGTGGACACCTTCATCAGGGGTGAATTTTGTAGAAGGGGATGGTGCAAGACAATATCACCGTGATCCTCCAAGAACTATATGCCTCTTGCAACGATTTGGTGAGCCATCCCTATATCATTGATCAATCGAATTGATCATAGGGTGTCTACCTATGTGGATGAAAAACAATTAGCAACCATACAATACAATAAATAGGGTTGGATACAGATAGTTGTGTCGATTGTGCTCACTAGATGACCTATCACCACACCCAATTACATGATGTTTGGCAGGTCTGCTGCCTATACCATTGTAAGTACTTGTAGTCAACACCGAAAACCAGTTGTGGATGAATAACCTACGAGTGTTGATCTGCCCATTGTTAGATGTGCCCATCATGCACTACTCTCCATTCGATCTTCGTATGACCTTTGAGATTGTACCAGTACATTGCTTGTTGGTCTGCATTGGTTGAGGCTTTGTCTAAATGCCCCTAAACTGTTGTATGATATGATTTGGGAAATAAAACTAAATGATGTAGAAGCAAATAAGAGGTAACTTGGTTGTCCATACCTCCCGATTGATCATGCATATAGGAGGCAATAGCTGAAGTAAGTCATCAAAGTAAGGTTGGCATACAACATGTAATGAAATATGTATGATTTAGAGGAGCAAAAATTAACACGTTTGACATGAAAGTTTTGAAAAATGGTAAAGAGTGTACCTAATGACTGGTTTGCAAGTCGAATACCTTGTGATAAAATTAGACTATGTGAGTTGGTCCTTGCGTAGTGTTCCTCTCTACCTACCATCTATTGGCTAGAAGGAGACCATCCATAATCATGAACCCAGACCTATTGAGGGATGCAATATGTGGGAAATGGTCCCACACTCATACCTGAAGTAGAATCATCGCCCCCCCGATCTTAGATATACTGGTCTACGCAGTGTTGCATAGCTGTTAGTGCAGCTACGCAAGACAAGCAGTTCCCCAATTGTATGTCCCCGCCATCCAGAACTTCTCCAATAAGGAAAGGTACATGAGATGGATGTAGTTAGAAGATTTATCCACGAATAAGAATCCCCCAATTAGTTAGAGGATATACGTATAGATTTGATGCTTCACTGTCTCGTTGTTTGCATTCTCGGAATAATCTTAAATCTACTAGCTAGCTACGATAGTCGCACGCATCCGCCCTTGGCATCCTTGGACGGTAAAACATCACCTAACAAGTTTCTTGCTACGTCTGCCCTAGTCTTGTTAGTGCTACTAGTGACAGCAACAGCATTAACTCGAAGTCCCAACTAAACCTCAATATCCTGTAGTGTCACAGTCATCTCACCATGCGCCATGTAGAATGTATGAGTCTCTAGCCCCTACCTCTCCACTAGGGTAGTAATCAGGTGCCAGTTCATTTAGATGAATGGAAGTCAACCAATAACCATGTATCCTGCCTCTTCTAAGTACAACATTAGGAGTTGATCCAGTGGGATGCACTCCTCCTCCTTCTTCGTAGCCAGCTTACGCCGTTTAACTGTGAGAGTGCCTAATGCCTGACTTGAGTTAAATGGATACAAATATTAGTAGATTAGCATTTGAACGACATACTGAATGAATGACAAAAGTCATAAATTATGCACTAGTCCCTCCTATACGTCTTGAGAGCGATAGGATGCCTACTCACCCAAAACTAATGTGTCGATGGGTTCTAGATCCATTTAATTTGCAAAAGTGTTTAAAATTCGTTAATAACGTTGCAAGTAATATGAAATGCTTAGATAATGTAAACGAATAATAAATTTATGTGTATGTATATGGAAATTATAACAATACAATTTACCAGCCTTATTCAAATCTAGACATCTATGCCCATTACGTCCTTCCCTTTGATAGCAACTACATCTATTCTTATTAGGCGCTTCATGTACATCCATCTACATGTGGTAACATTTCTTCTTAGGCTTGCCTTTCTCTCTCTTTAGCTTGGACCATGGTTTAAGCTTTAGATAGTCTACTTCTGGCTAGGTAATCTCATCACCTAGTCGGTAAAAAATCTTTAGTATGCGTCAAGTTGGTGTGTCTACTTATACCAGGGATCGATATGGTTTAGGATGTTTGTCCTAAACTCTACTACAGTTGTGTATGCGTAAGAGCAAGGAATTCTATACATCTACCATTTATGGTATATGTAATGTTGATTATCCATGTTTGTGGTGTGAACCCAGCTACTACCCTTTATCACTCCATTTGGTACCCATCAGCTATCAATTTTCACCTCAAATAGTCCATTACGCCTACTATAACTAGTAACCTTGTGCGCAATTGCCTCCCCTCACCATTTCTCTATCATTCGTTGTGTGTATGCAGTGTATACCCTACCCTCTTCCATGGCCTTTGAAATTTCTTCATCCTTCCTCTCCTATAGCGCAACACAATTATAGAAAATCTTTCTTACTAAAGGTACAATTGGTAAGCTCTATATTATAGCTCTTAACAGTGTTGGATGTTATGTATCCAAACTTATAATTACCATTTGCATACAATGCCCACCTGTCGATGTTAAGTTTTGCAAACTAACGTAGAGTGTCATCCTTCACTTTCGACATCTCTTCCATCAAAGCAGAAAATTTCCTATGCTGAATCTACATGCCTGCAGCGGTTGCTAATTTCTTACAAGCCTTGTTTTTATGTTTGTGGTTGAAATTACTAGCTATGTGCTTTATGCAGTATCTCCATATCGCAAATGGTTGTTGCCAACCATTATTCACATTATCAAAAGCCCTCTTGATATTGATATGCTTATTTGAGATCAAGCATATAGTCTCTTCCTGTCCACCAACTACATACTTCTTCAAATTCTGAAGCAACCAAGACTACGTCCTCTCGGATTCTGTGTTAGGAATGCGAAAGCCAACGGCACAATATAGTTATTTCCATCCATTGTGTATGCAATGAGCAACTTATGGTTGTACTTGCCATACAAAAAGGTACCATCTGCACAAATGATGGGATGATAGTATTTGAATGCATGTACACAAGGTTCAAATGTCTAGAACACCCACTTCATCTTAGATACACCTAGCTTTGCAAACCTTTCCACCTTTACTTCACCTCTAATCCCGGGTTTGTTATCTTGATGGCGTTTAGAAGTTTTCGAAGTTCATTGTACGATTTTTCCTAATTATCATACACCATCTCAATTGTTTTTCTCTTCCCCTTGAACATTTGCCTTCTTGTCACCGTGTATGCAAACTCATTCTGGATATTCTTTCCTAAGTCTTTAATAGTAATATCGAGGTTAATATTGAAATTTCCAATAAAGCGCTTGACCATTAATTTACTATCTATCTAGGGATGATCTTATCTTATTGCCGGGTTAACACATGTGTGTAATCCCTTTAGAATCGTTATGACAAACGTGCCATACACTTGCTTCTTATACGCTCTTAGCCTCCACTTACATTTATTGGCCCTTTTTGTATAGTGAATGTGTCATAATGTTGAGTTCGATTTATGTACTTGAAAGTTGCAATACTGCTTTATGTTATAATTCTTCATTGCATCCTATAACTCCTTCTTAGTACTGAATCTCATGCTGATGTTTAACTCCTCACTATTAGTTGTGTTGTTGCATTGTGCATTCTATTCATCTTCAAAAGTAACATATCCACTATCACTACCCTTATTCAGTAAAGGGATTGGATCTCTTACAATAGGCCGGTTGTGTTGTGTTATAAGAGATTGAATAGGGATTGGCGTAGGTGCAAATGGATTGGCCATGAACACATGGCTTACTAAGACATCAAAAGCCATCCTGTCGCCACTATCATCATCTTCCTTATCATCATTGCTTTCACCTTCATCTTCATCATGTTCGTCGTCACTTCCCTTGAAACCCATAGCAATCCTTTTCATATAAGGATCTTTAATAAGATTTTCTTGCCAAATTTCCCCATACTTTGCATCTAATGCTTCTTCGTTCACATTAACGTTGACAACATCATCCTGTACGACGTCTTGCACTGTAGTATTAAGCCGACTCTCATCGACCATGGGAAAATTAGTTCTAAAAGAGTGCGCTTGTTGTGATGTAATGTTTGTAGGGGTATTACTGGGGCCTACACTACTTTACCCACTTGTTTGAACATAAATGTGCCATATACCTTGTTCATCGAATGCTTAAGCCAATTAAATGAAGTTTTCCACATCTTTGTCGTCTTTGATGGCCATCAACTTATAATGCACACTGCCTTCATAATATGTTGGATGCCTGTGAACAATTTCTACCCCAGTAGTGTCAATTCCAATGCTATTATAAATTCTATGCAAAAAATTGGCATAGTTTGACCCCTCGTTCATTTTTAGCTTCTTTACTGGCTCCCTATCATATTCCATGCTTATGCTACCCCTTACAATATTTCCATATGCGTAAACGATGATTTTTATGTAATCCACCATTTTACCCCTAATTATTACACAGGTGACCATCAAGTTAGAGAAAACTCCATACAATAATTACATTCCATTATCTAAAACTGTCACTTTTGAGCAACATAAAATCATTATACGACACCTATCTTCAAAAGAAACTTTATCGACTATGTTACTCACATTAATTAACCAATGTTTCTACCACTATCGTCAACAACTAACTATAAATGACTTAGACAACATCGATTCAATTTATACAAAGTAAGTGCAAATTTTCCCATGAAACATAAATAACTAAATGTACTAAAATTTTCTAAAAAAAAATAATTACACAATAACAAAAAAAAAAAAAAAAAAACTTCAAAGGATGGGTTAAACGACATTAACAAATTCTTGCAAAAATGTGAGTATCTAGGCACTAATATGTGAGTAAGATAGAGAATTTCGTGCTTGAAAAAATATTGGAGAGAGATTTTGTGAGTGAGAAAATAATGTAGAAGGCTAATTTTAGAGGTATATATAGTTGCATTGAAGTCACCAGGGGGCTATGTAACTTCACTCCCCTAAATCTGTAATAACTTTTACCTATGACCTATTTTTGTGCTATTTTTTTGTAAGTGTCCTAATAGCGTACTAATCTCCTTATCATCTTTGAAAACATCACGAACTATAATAGGATGGTAATCTCTTCCATTTATGTGTGCACCCAAAGAAAAACAATTTGGAGTGCTTGAGAGAATTAGAAGAAAAGTGAGAAGTAGAGTACTTGCATAAGAGAGCAAAGATAGGTGTAGATGAAAATAAAAAGTGAATGGTGTTGGTGAAATGTAGTTCACCATACCCCATAATTTATAAAACATTGGCCAAAGTTTATACTAGTTGTATTAATTAGTATATGTGTGGTTATGTAAATACCTAATAAATAAAAGGGTATAACTATAAATAAAATGGTGTAGTTAATAATAGTAGTGGTTAGTGGGAGTAAGAGAAATAAATAAAAGAATATAGTTATAAATAATAGGAGAGGGGAGGAAGATGAAGGGTCATTTTTGCTGAAAAGGGAAAATATAGAGATTTTCTTGAAAGGTTTATAGAGGATTAGAGGGACTAAATCATAGCTGGAAATACCAAGTTGTGGTGTTTTGCTTCTAGGGTTGCAATTTTTTTTTTCCTACACAACTTATTTGGTATGAGTAATAATTATTTACTGATTCAAGTTGTTGCAATTGGCGCCGTTTGTAGGAAATGAGTTGCTAAGATTTGAATTTCTTCGTTGTTGTAGTTTTTGTTATTATAAAAAAAAAAATAAAAAAGGGTTGTGGTTTTTTGGAATTTATGGAGATTGCAATAGCAAAGTCATTTCTAAAAGATTTTTGAAGAAATCGTAGTTGTCTAGAGATTTGTGGTTGATTATGGAATGTTTTCCTGTAGAGATTACTTAGTTGAACGAATTTTTATCATTCGCTATGATTTCTTGATTTTTTTTGTAGAAGTTGTGTAGAGAATTCTTTTGCTGTTTATTAGCGATCAGAAATTTATGTGGATTTGAGTGGTGAGAATGATTAGAATGGAATCACACATGGAAACTTTGGAGAAAGAAGTGAAACAAATTAGGGGTGAGGTGAAGGGCATTTGTGAGGAAATGAAGGGAACTTTGTTGGAAGTTTAAGAACAAATCATCGAAGTGGAAAGGAGTTCTAGTTCGACCCTTACTACCATAGATAAGCTAATAGCTACACTTGAGAAGATGTTTCATGAAATTTAGAAGGAGCACCAAAAAGAGTTGAGGGCGAAGGATGAGGAATCTACTTCAAATGGAGAAGGAATTAAGATTAATGAAGCTTTGACTGTTGCTAATGGCTGGGTTGGTTTAGGAGAATAGAAATCGGTATGTCTAGTGGAGACAAGGGAATTTAATGAGGGAAATCACTGTTGAAGTTGCAAATTTACCTCCTTTCAAAGGAGTTGATCCTGTTCATTGACTCGTTTTAGTTGAATAGTTCTTTGAAATTAATTACACAAGTGATGAGTGTAAGGTTGCCTTAGTTATTATGTGTATGAAAAGATGAGATATATACTTGTTAAAGAAGCTTAAGTGGTGAATTTCTCAACTCGACTAGTAAATAATGAAGCAAGAGCTAATGTTGAGGTATGGTGGATAAAAATCAATGAATCCCTTTGAAAGCTTGTCAACACTTTGACAAATGACAACTATTGCAAAACATGTAGAAGAATATGAAGCGTTAACATCATAAGCCTCGGAAATGACAAAATTATAGCTATTAGGGTATTATCTTGGTGGTTTGAGGGATGAAATTAGAGTTTGAGTATACACTTTAAGACCAATAACCTTATTGAAAGCTATTGAATTCTCATTAAGCATTGAATAAGAATTTGCTTGTGGAGTTATGGTGACACGGCAGCTGATATGAACCATAACCAAGAACAGACAAGGTCAGTCGCTGAATGGGTCTAACCTTGCTAAAAGCTTGAAAAAGGGGTGATGGGGAATGTGCGAAAGAGTGAATGAAAAAGTAAGCAAAACCTATGAACAACTTTAGAGGATATGATGCACCAATGGAACTTCTGATGACTTACGGCACAATTTGATATGATACATGAATTAATCCAGTGAAGTTACTCACCACTAAGCCTTGCTTAAGAGTTAAGATAAGAGGGAAATGAGAGTAAACAAACAATGTTTACAAGAGGAAGAATATTCAGTTGTACATATTATAATATGATGTTTCTAGCTACAAGTATAAGGGTAGTTATACTAGAAAGTTAAGGCAATTTGCCTAAAAGGGAAAAGACAAAAAGGGTATTGTCTTAAGGAAATAATGTACACGAATACAAGAGGGTAAAAATGAATATTCAAGAAAAGCAATGATTAGTGTGGCAGATTCTATACGTGGTCCTATCACGTGGTAGAGATACATTAGCGATGTCGTTGGAGGATGCAAACAAAAGAGTACAATCAAGTTGCTTGTCCAAGTAGGGTGATTGAGGATTAGTTCGAGATCTATCTCTTGTCCTCTTAACAAGGGTGATGTCGAGAAATTGGTCGGTTCGGATGTGAGTAAGTGAATGTGAAAGGCCTAGTTGCTGTTTCGACAGTCTACTATTTGGCACAAAGCTTTCGAGAGATGGGTAGTCATACGACTTAGCATGTAAGGTGGCTCAGCGAAGAGATACTCGACTTCAGCAAGAGTTGGCTGGAGTAGGAGGATTTGCCTTGCCAGCCTCTCCAATTCTTGGGCTCAGTTGCAAGTCAAAGGCCCAATAGCATGATTCCCATCATTCCCTCCGGGTTGATTTGAGTTTAGGATCAAATCCAAATGGTCTTCAATCAGTTCTCTGTTAAGGTGATATAGACTGAGGTTGGTAAAGTTAAAGGTGTCAAAAACCCTATAATCTTTAGGCAACTCTAACCTGTAAGTGTTGTCATTGATCTTCTGGAGGATTCTAAAAGGTCCTTTAGCTCTTGTAGATAATTTATTTCTTCTCTTGCTCAAAAACCTTTCCTTGCTAAGGTGCAGCCACACTAAGTCTCCTGGCTAGAATCGTTTAATTGTCCTACCCTTGGTCCTCTCTCTCATTCTTCGAATGGCTTAGTTGATCTTTGTTGTAGATGTGCTGAAGGGACTGTGCTTGGGCTCTCGCATCAGGGTTTCTTGCTTAGATTCAAGTATAAGGGTGTGATTGAGGGGTAATTGGGGATTAAAACCATAGACAACATTAAAGGGGGTTTGCTTGGTGGTGTCGTGTACTGTTCGATTGTAAGCGAATTCGACTATTGGTAAGTAAACGTCCCAATTAGCTAAGTTCTTACTCATTATAGCTCAGAGTAATGATCCTAAAGTATGATTAACTACCTTTGTTTGGCCATTCATTTGGGAGTGATAGGAAATACTAAATAATAGTTTGGTTCCCATTAGTCGCCACAAAGTTCTTTAGAAATGGCTTATGAACTTTGGACGTTTGTTTGATACTGCGCTTCTCGACACACCATATAACCTAATAATTTCCTACAAGAAAAGAGAAGCAATAGCTGAAGTATCGTTAGTTTTAGAGCAGAGCATAAAGTGCGCCATCTTGCCGAAACTATTCACGACAACCATTATAGAATCTTTGCTTCGAGCAGTTCATGGTAATCCGAGGACAAAATCTATGCTCAACTCAATCCATGGCTTTGTTTGAATGGGCAAAGGTATTGCTTTCCCTTGCTCGGCATTTAGCCTTCTTGTACATGGCATAACCTTCAACAACTCGGTGTACATCTCGCCTCATTTTTTGCAAGAAGAAACGACGATTCAACAGTTCATAGGTCCTTTTCTCCTTAAAATTCCCAAAGAGTCCTCCATTGTGGGCTTCTTTGATCAGTAATTCCCTTAGGGAATAGGTCGGCATGCACAATTTCCCTCTTCGGAACAAGTATCCATCTTCTACATGATACTTGTCCATTGTCTTTCCATCGACACATCACGTAAGTATGGGTTCGAAGTGTAAGTCCCTAGAGTACTACTCTTTAATGCTTACAAACCCAATAATCTGGTCTGCAGTTCATTTAGGAGTATATGCCTTCTTGAAAGAGCATTTATGACTACGCTGCTCTTTCCTTATTTATATTTGATTATGAAATTAAACCCCTTAAGGAATTTGACTCACCTTGCCTGTCACTTCAACAACTTCATCTGACTTTGGAGATACCTTAGAGACTTATGGTCAATGTAGATGATAAATTCTCTCGGCAACAAATAATGCTGCTATACTTATAGTGCTTGAATCAGTACTAAGAGTTCTTTGTCATACACATAGTAGTTTAGTTGAGGTCCCCTGAGCTTCTCACTATGGTAGGCAATTGGTTGGCTTTTCTACATTAGGACAGTGCTTATTCCAATGCCTAATGCATCACTTTCCAACTTAAATATTTTCTCGAAGTTAGGTAGGACTAGTGTAGGGGATGAGGTCAACCTCTCTTTTATTTTAGCAAAACTTATCTCCTCCTTTTCTCCCCATTGGAGGTCGATGTTGTTCTTCATTAGTTCAATAAGGGGTATAGCGAGGGTGCTGAAATTCCTGATGAATCTTCTGTAGAAGGAAGCCAATCCATAAAAACTTCTCACCTCGACATAAGTAGTTGGGGTTGGCTACTCGATGATTGCTCGAATCTTCTTGTTGTCCACTCGTAGGCTTCCTTTGCTTATTACATAGCCTAAGAATATCACTTCCTCATAACAAAAGTAACACTTCTTAAGGTTACCAAATAATTGCTTAGTAAGGAGGATATTCAACACGATATAGAGATGTTCACAGTGACTCGGCATGTCGGTGTTGTATACTAGGATGTTGTCAAAGTACACCATGACACACTTTCCCATTAAATTCCTTAATACGTGGTTCATTAGTTGCATGAAAGTGCTTGGGGCATTCGACAAGCCAAATGGCATGACCATCCACTCATAGAGTCTATGTCAAGTTTTGAAAGCAATCTTCTACTCATCTTCTAGCCTCATGCAAATTTGATGGTAGCCAGACTTCAAATCAATTTTGTTGAAGATCTTAGCCCCACTCAATTCATCTAACATATATTCCAACCTCAGGATAGGATACCCGTATTTTATTGTTATCTTGTTTACTGCTCAGTTGTCAACATATATCTACTAAGTTCCATCCTTTTTCGACACTAGAAGCACCGGTACAGTATAAGGGTTGAGACTTTCCCTAACATACCCTTTCTAAAGTAATTTATTAACTTGTCGTTGGAGCTTAGAAGACTATTCGAGACTCATCTGATAGGCTAGCTTATTTGGCAGGGTAGCGTTGGGTATTAAGTCAATGTAATGTTCGATGCCTCGGATCTTCCTTCGAGTAACTGTTTTAGGAACAGATTGGCATATTCTTCTAGTAATGCTCTCACTTCTAGGGGTAGTTCACCTTGTTCCTTCAACGTTAATAGATGCCTGACCAATAGGAAGGTTAGTGGGTTGGCTTAAAAAGCCTCTCGGAGCTTAGCTTTACTCGTCATCAAAGTCTTCTTTGATTCATAAGCAAGTTTGGCTTACAATTTGTTAACTTCACTCAGCAGCATCGGGTTCAATGTAATATTCTTACCTTCCTTTTAGAATATATACGTATTTTGGTATCTGTCATGGATAACTCTTCTATCAAACATCCATGGTCTACCTAGCAATACGTGGGAAGCACATATGGGTAGTACATCGTAGAGAATTTGGTTAGAGTAATTTCCAATAGTGATCAACAGTAATACTTGTTGAGTGATATGTAGTGCTCCCTTCTCACTCAACTAGTGTAACTTGTACGGCCTCAAATGTACAACAGTCGGCAACTTCAATTTTGTAATAAGTTTGACTGGTGTAACTACCACTATCTATAATGAAGGCACATACTTGATCATTTACCTTACAGGTGATATGAAATAGATTCTCTCTCTGCTCTTCCTTACGTGAGGGTTCTATGTTCATTGCACGTTGGATGACCAGGATCAATTGATCTAGGTCCTTGGCAAACATATCCTCTTCAATGAGTTCATTATCTAGAGAAACTTCTTTCTTAGTTTCTCTTTCTCAATAGTGCTCTCCCCCTCAAGCTCTTTATCAATACTCTCTACTTCTAGCTTTAGGACGTCTCCCTTAATGACCATAGTTCTTTAGTTCAAGTACTGAGTGGTCATATGTCCAAACCTTTGGTACTTGAAGCACTTGATTTAGCTTATCTTCTTACTAGATCTTTGCCTTTCTCATAAGTTTAGGTTGGTACGTCACTGTTTGGTCGGCCCTTCTGCTTGACTAGGTCATCCACCCTTTGGATTGGCTTTGTACTTAACTAAGCTCAGTAGCTTCCCTATCTTAGTCAGCTAGCTGACAGTTTGGTCAGTACTTGGCTTCTTCTTTGCCTCTCTACTCATTGGGCTATTTTAATGGCTTCATAATTGTGGTAAATCGTTGGAGTTTCACAATGTCTCAAATGTCACCTCTTAATCCAGTACGGAACCTAGAGGTTGTTCCTGCTGGTGGTTCCTCCACTTCACAACGGATCATAAGCATTTGAAATTCTTGGACATACTCATCGACAGATTGACCACCCTGTCTCAACTCTTGAAGCCGAGTAAAAGTATCTTACAGATAGGTGTTCGGTACAAATCTGTTTCTAAGTATTCTCTTTATCTCTGGCCAAATATTAATCTCTTTATATCCTTCTCATCTCCTTATAGCTCAGAAATTTTTCTACAACATGGTGGCATATCTGGAGAACCCAACAGCAGCAGTTCTCACTTTTTCGTAGTCCTTATATTGGCAATAGTAAAAAATATGCTCCACCTTCTCTTCCCATTCCAAGTACTCGTTGGTACTTTTAGATCTATTGAAACTTGGAATCTAAATCTTCATATGGTCAGAGGCTCTAGGTGCTTAAGCTCGCTCTTCTTTTTTACAATACTCTTCTTCGTCCCCTTCTCCCATGTCTCCTAAGTCAATCCTTCTCTTCACTTATCCACCTATTCCTCTACCTCGAACTTGTCAAGTTAAGTTTTGATCTCTTGCAGGTCGAGCAGCGTGTGGGGTATTATGCGTGGCTTCAGCAGGTCGGTAAGCCAACTATGAATAACTCAGGTTAAATCCACTAAGAGGTTAGCCACCTCATCGAGTCTCTTGTGGGTGCTCCTGGGGGTTCCCTAAGACTGTTGGTCCTCTTGGGGGTTCCTTAAGACTATCGGTCATAGTGGACAACACCACTATTGTCATCCGTAGCACCGGTATTAATACTCGGGTTTGACATTTTCTCCAAAAGATTCAAATCTCAAACTCTTCGATAAGGTGTTTTAGTAAACACTTCCATAACCCAAAAATTTAACAGTCAGCAGATACAACAATTAAACGAACATTGTAACTTATTTTGTTTCACACACGCAAAACAGAGTATAGACAGAACTTCAAAACAAACTACAACTTAAGCGAAACCTTCACTATGATACCAAGATGATGTGAACCGTAACCAAGAATAGACAAGGCCGATAACTAAATGGGTCCAAGCTTGCTGAAAGCTTGAAAAATGGATGATGGGGAATATGTGAAAGAGTGAATGAAAAAGTAAGCAAAACCTACGAACAACTCTAAAGGATATGACCTACGAATGGAACTTCCGAGGACTCATGGTATAACTCGATATGACGTACGAATCGGTCTGGTGAGATTAGTTGCCACCTAGCCTTGCTTAAGGGTTAGGATAAGAGTGAAATGAGAGTAAATAAACAGTGTTTAAGAGAGGAAGAATATTCAATTGTATTGATTATAATTTGATGTTTCTGGCTATAAGTACGAAGGTATTTATACCTAAAAGTTAGGGTAATTTGCCTAAAAGGGAAAAGACAAAAAGGGTATTGTTTTAAAGAAGTAATGTACACAAATATAAGAGGGTAAAAATGAATACTTAAGAAAAGCAGTGATTAATGTGGCAGATTCTATATGTGGTAGAGATATATTGGTAATGCCGTTGGAGGATGTAAACAAAAGAGTACAATCAGGTTGTTCGTTTTAGTAGGGGTGATTGAGGATTAGTCCGGGGTTTATCTCTCATCCTCTCGGTAAGGGTAATGTCGAGAAATTGGTCAGTCTTGACTTGAGTGAGCAAGTGTGAAAGGCTTAGTTACTGTCTTGACAGTCTACTATTTAGCATGAAGCTTTCGAGAGATGGGTAGTCATACGACTCGATATGTAGGGTAGCCTAGTAAAGAGATACTCAGCTTTAGCAAGAGTTGATTGGAACGGGAGGATTTGCCTTGCAAGCTATTCTAGTCCTTGGGCTCAGTTGCGGGTCAAAGGCCTAATAGCCTGATTCCCATCAACAGCCATATACTTAATCAATTCCTTATTTGTAAGGAGTGTATAATTCACAAGTGGCAGCTCATTCCTCTCCTATGCTATATGAGCGATTTGCACCATAAGTGATTACCTTGGTTCTAACAACTTATGCATCTCCTATGAGGCAGGAACAATCATATTCAAGTATATAAGCTCTTGCACTAACCACATAGCATTCTAGATCTATTCATATGGTTTGGAAATAAGGCTGAAGTTTGAATAATGATAGTTTGAGTATGGGTCGAGTAGTAACGAGCTAAGCTAATAACTCGGTAGTAAGTAGCAACAATTCTGATAATAATTAGCCTCGAAATTTTAGAAAAGAGCCTAAACAAATGTCTTATCATGACTACATGGATAAACAAAATAAAGGGTTATGTTTTAAATGCGATTAACCTTGTTCTCCAGGTCATAGGTGCCTAAACAAGTCCTTACGGGTAATTTTGCTAGAGGATGAGGGTAATATGATAGAAGAAGAGTGGATTGAAGTGGGTGGTCAAGACATTCATCATACTTCTTGTTGTGATCAACAACAATTTACAAATTCTGGTATGGAATTATCATTACTTGCCCTTCATGGATTTAATGGACTAAAAACATTGAAATTCAAGGGGGATCTTTTAAGAAATATTGTATCCATCCTAGTAGATAGTGGCGTAAACCACAATTTTGTTTCAACTAAACTAGTGGACTCTTTGATGCTGAATATAGAGAAAACTTTGCCATTTCATGTTAAGCTAGGTGATGGGCATAAGGTGACCTTTAGTGGGATTTGTAAAAACTTAAAGCTACTGGTTGGTTCTATTCCTTATGAAATATTGGCTTATTGCTATGTCTTAGACATTGGTGGTGTTAATATAATATTAGGTGTTGCATGGATAAAAACATGTGGGGAGATCAAGGTTGATTGGAATGGTAAGACCAGGAAAATTCCACGTGATGGTAATGAATTGTTGTTGAAAGATGACCCAAGTTTACAAAAATTAGCGATTTCTCTTAAATTGTTGAATAAATTGGATGATTTTGAATTTTGTGGCTTAGTTTAGGAGGATAATACACCTTGTTATGTAGCTGAAAGTGAATAAATTCTTGTTGTAATTTTTGATCTTTTGGGTTACTTTGTTGATATTTTTGAAGAAATGAAGGAATTACCTCCTTCTCGAGTGCAAGATCACAAAATAGTATTGAGAGAAGGAATTGGGCCTATAAATGTGAGGTCGTATCGATATGCCTAGATTCAAAAGGATGAAATTGAGAGATTGGTAAAAGATATATTAAATGCGGGAATTATTAGGGTTAGTTTTAGCCCATTCTCTAGCCAGTTATTTTAGTAAAGAAAAAAGATGGCTCTTGGCATTTTTGTGTATATTACAAAGCCTTGAATAATGCTACGGTTTCTAATAAATATCCTATTCCTATCATTGATGAATTAATTGATGAATTGCATGGGGCTTCATGATTTTCTAAGATCGACTTACACTCTAGGTACCATCATATTTGGGTTTTTTTCAGAGGATATTCATAAAACTACTTTTCGTATACACCAGGGCCACTATGAGTTGTTAGTCACGCCATTAGCCCCGATGAATGGTTTAGCTACATTTCAATCGATTGTGAATGATATCTTTCGGCCTTACTTATGTAAGTTTGTTCTGCTATTCTTTGATGATATTTTAGTATATAGTTCTTCTTTGGATGATCATGTTACAAACTTGCGAATTGTGTTGGAGTTACTTTGTTTTCATGAATTTTTTGCTAATTGAAAGAATTGCTCATTTGGGAAATCATCTTTAGAATATCTTGGGCATATTATCTTTGCTCAAGGAGGTTAGTATGGATCTTACTAAAGTTCAAGCGGTGTTGGAGTGGCCACTTCTTAGGACTTTGAAAGGATTTCGTGGTTTCTTAGGTCTCTTTGGTTGTTACTGAAAATTCATAAAATATTATCGGAAGATCGCGAGACCACTTACTACTTTGTTGAAGAAAAATTATTTGTCTTGGTTCGATGAGGCTACAGCTACTTGTCGTGCTCTTCAATAGGCATTGGTGTAAGCCCTAGTACTTGTAATGCCCGATTTTACTTAAACCTTCTTAGTTGAGTGTGATGCATCAAGGGTTAGTTTAGGTGCAGTTTTGATGCAAAACCAACTCCTTATAGCTTATTGGGGCACAACACTATCGAATAAAACTCTTGGAAAGTCTACTTGTGAGTGGGAGTTGATCTTTGGTGTTGGCTATTACACACTAGAGACCTTATTTACTGGGTCGACGTTTCATTGTTCTTACAGATCAGAAGAGCCTTAAACATCTACTCTCTCAATGGATCACCACTCTTAACCAACAACATTGGTTAGCTAAATTGCTTGGATATGACTTTACTATTTAGTATAAAGCTGGCTCTTTTAATAGAGTAGTAAATGCTTTATTTAGGGAGTTTGAGGATTTGGAGTTTGCACGAATTTTAAGCCTTATATGGATCGGTTTAGATGAGATTCAGAAAGATGTCGAGGAAAGATGCTGACGACATTTTGGCTTCTAAGATTAAGCTTTTAAAGGATAGGAAAGAGGCAGACCAAGACTTTCACTTGGTTAATGATATTTTGTATTACCATAATCGCTTGGTTATTCTTACAAGATCTAAATGGGTTCAATTGTTCTTACATGAATTTCATTCCTCCCCTATAGGAGGATAAGTTGGATATGTGCATACCTATAGGTGTTTGGCTTCACATTTGTTTTAGTTTGGTATGAAAACGATGTCTCTCACTTTGTAGCTTCTCTATTGTGTGCTAGCAGAATAAGACTTAGAATTTGTCTCCTGCCAGTCTTCTTTGTCGCCTACCTATTCCCCAAGCTATTTGGGAGGATATTTCTATGGACTTCATTACTAGGTTGCTAAAGTCCAGAGGGTTGAGGTAATTCTTGTGGTGGTTGATCGACTCTCTAAGTGATGAGCTGCCGACTAACAGTCCCATTACTTGCGCATGGCTCCGAGGACTTTAATCCTTCACCCGGTGAATTCTCTCTTAATAACCTACTGATGATGAGAAAGTTTACACAGAAGGAATGTGGCTGAACTCCTTGAGCTCCCTTAATTGTTGTACATTAATCTGTATACTCGGTAGTGATGATGCCAACCATTCCCTTATCGAGGACTCTATGCCGAGTAATCCGACCAAATAATGTCGAGAAGTTCCTATCGAGTGATGAGAAACTTACTTAAACGGCTGAATAGTTTTCTTTTGGCATGTCGCCATTTCTTTCATCTCGGCCCTTTATTGCCGCAACATTTTGACCTTTCTCACCTATTGTGCTTAGAGAATATTCGTATTGGACTAATGTTACACTGCTACCTATCCACCTCGTCTGACATTGTACTACTTTTCCATTTTTAGTCTTTTGTCTTTTTTACCCTTTTTCGTATGTATTAGGAATCCCCTTTTTGTATATACTTTCTTGTCATTTCACTATTTGTAATATTACCTTAAGGATTTACTATAAATAGTCATTTTCTTTTGTAAGCCACAGATAACTTACATTTAAATACTAAATATTTTGTTCTTGTGAAACAACCCTCTCTAAGTTTATATTTCATACACTCTTATCTAATCTTGCCGAGTAGCTTAGGATTAGTGGCGGATGGACCTTGACATCAACTTGTGCGTCATATCAAGTGTAGTGTCAGGTCGTGTTGTGTTCGTTGGTGAGTCACATCCTTCGAGCAGCTTCACGTCGGTTGCTCTTGTTCGGTTGTGGACCATTTCTCTCTAATTTTCTTTGATATCTCGAAGGACCCATTTTAGTTCAAATCCACCTCGGTAAGTACTAGTGATAACTGAGCTCCTAAGTACACCATATATTTCTAATATTAGAGCTTGAGGTTAAGACTGAGAGCTATGTAGTAATAGTCAATTTACTGTTCAAGATACTGTGTGTGATTGTAGCCATCCATGTGAAGTGTAGTTACTGAAATTTTGTGTTAGGAATGTCTAACCTTAGTGTACAAGGAGAGATTTATGATGTCGAAAGTGATGCTCATGGTTGTGGTCGAGTTACCCAACAAACATCACATATTACCGATGAGCAGATACAAGATCTTGCTGCTATTGTGGCCAATTTAGCTATCTCAGTAAACAAGGTCTTAGAGAATGGACTGCATGAGAGAGTTGCTGAACAGGGCTGAGAAATGAGAGATAGGCCAAGGAGGCAGATGAACAAGCGAGCTTCGGAAGCCTTTCCAGTGAACTACATACCACCGCGACGTGCCGACAGAGTTGTGAGGGGAAGGTTAGAGTTGGATGAAGTGGAAGAGTATGAAGAAGAAGAAAATCAATATGCTGGGATTGATGAGCGAGAGTTTAGAGCGCTAAGAGGTGTTAAACATCTTAAAGTACAAATTACAAACTTCAACGGGTCTGGTAGTGTTGATGACTACCTGGATTGGGAAGAGAAGATCAAAAAGATATTTGACTTTTATGATTATGAAGATGCTGTCCACATTAAAGTGGCTGCATTAGAATTTTTTGGGTATGCGGCAATGTGGTGGAAGAAGCTATAGAATGTTTGCTTGAGGACTCGATGTGAGGTCCGAACATGGAACGAGATGAAGAGAGTTCTGAGGAATAGTTTCATACTCGAACACTATGAACAGGATACTTTTCAACGACTCCAAGACTCGAGGCAAGGTAATAGATCCATATATGACTATGTTTGAGAGTTTTAGTTGCTCATGATACAATGTGATGTCGACGAGCCTGAGACTTAAACTATAGTATAGCTCATCTCGAGACTCCGAGCTGAGATCGGTCACGTCATAGAATTACAAAGCCTCACAACTTTGGGTGAAACCATCCATGCAGCCCAGAAAGTTGAAAGGCAACGATGGAACTAGGCTAGCCGAATGCCGAGTAATCGAACAATGGTACCGAATAGGACTGGCCTATCGAGTAGACCAGGGAATGATAGGGCGTCAAACAATTCCGAGATGGAATGCCGAGGTCATGTGTCGAGCTAATTAGACGATGGCCGAGGTAAGAGTAAGACCGAGGAACCTAAGGTCTGAAGAGACTAAGGTCAGAGTTCAGGGAGGAAAACCTGAGAAATTAAATGCTTTAAATGCCTTGGCTATAGATACATGGCTAGTCAATGTTTGAACTGTCGAGTCATGACCATAAAGGGAGACAAGCCCCAGTTTGAAGTAGAAAGTGCGAGTGAAGGAGAGGAAGAAGTGGCAATCAATCAGATGTTGGAAGAATTTGAGGAAGATCAAGAGGCTGAGATACCCCTTAAGGGTGGAGTCGACTATTGCTTTGTTGTTTGGTGATCTCTTAGCACTTTTGTGGCTAATGAAAATGAGCAAAGAGAGAACTTCTTTCATACGAATTGCTGAGTGAATGGCAAGCTATGTATCATGATCATTGACAAAGGGAGCCGTGCCAATGTCATCGCATAAGGGGTAGTTAAAGTTATGAAATTGCCGACTCTTCCACACCCTAAGCCATATAAGATTCACTGGTTGAACAAAAAAGGAGGATTACACGTTTTCGAGCAAGTCGAAGTGCCAATTACTATTGGTAATAGGTATAAGGACGAGGTGATGTGTGATGTCCTCCTTATGCATGCATCTCACATATTACTCAATCGACCATGGCTACTTGACTTGAGAGTGTTATACGATGGGTATAGAAACACCTACATGTTTAAAAGGGACTGGAAAAAAGTTATATTGACACCTATGAGTCCTAAGGAAGTGCAAGAAGCCTAGGAAAAGGTTACTAGATCTTTTTAGCGAAAGTTCTTGGTGATTTTCCGAGCTTAGTTTGCACGAGAGGTCAAGGTCGAGGACTATGTACTCCTCTTGGTTAGGAGACCCTTAGAGGTTAGAGAGGTCGAGAACTTACTTGCCAAGGTGCAACAGCTACTTCAGGAATTTGCTAACCTCTTCCCTGTCGAGATGCTAAAAGGCTTACCTCCTTCGAGGGGAATTGAGCATTGCATCAATTTTCAACCTAGAGTAGCCCTGCCTAATCGACCCGCCTATAAACTCAATCCTGAATAGGCGGTCGAGCTGAAAAAGCAAGTTGATGATTTGGTAGATTGCAGATATGTTTGTAAGAGCATAAGCCCATGTGTCGTCCTAACCGTGCTAGTACCAAAGAAAGATGGATCATGGAGGATGTGCATTGACAGCCGTACCATCAATAAGATTACTGTTAAGTACTGATACCTGGTCCCATGGTTGGATGACATGTTCGATGAGTTGCATGGTGCATGCATCTATTCGAATATAGATCTAAAGAGTAGCTATCATCAAATTCGAATGAGACCGGGAGATGAATGGAAAACAACCTTTAAGGCTTAGGATGGTCTATTTGAGTGGATGGTTATACCGTTTAGTTTAACTAACGCGCCGGGTACATTCATGTAGCTCATGAATCATGTGTTCAGAACATTGATCCGCAAATGTGTTGTAGTCTATTTTGAGGATATTCCAGTCTGCAGTATCAACCTTCTTGTTTATGTCAAACATTTGAGATTGGTGTTTAATATACTCTACATCGAGAAATTATTCGGCAACCTGAAGAAATGCGTGTTCTGTCAAAGTGAGGTTATATTCCTTGGATATGTCGTTTCAGGGAGTGGAGTTCGAGTTGATGAGGAAAAGTTAGGGCTCTTAATGAGTGGCCTACGCCAACTAGTGTAGCCGAAGTCAGGAGCTTCCATGGCCTAGCCTCGTTCTATCAAAGATTTATTTAGAACTTCAGCTCCATAATTGCTCCGTTAATTGAATTGACCAAGAAGAATGTTGAGTTTAAATGGACAGAAAAGGCTTAGAGGAGTTTTGAAGATGTGAAGTGTAAATTGACGTTTGTTCCAGTACTTGCCTTACTAAATTTCAAGAAGGTTTTTGAGGTTGAATGTGATGCATTTGGTGTCGGCATTAGTGCTATCCTTATTCAGGAGCACCGACCTATTGCCTACTTTAGCGAAAAACTCCGAGGTGCTGCTTTAAATTACTCAACTTATGACAAGGAGTTCTATGCCCTTGTTGTACACTTCAGAATTGGCAACATTATCTGTTGTCGAGAGAATTCATCATCATCTATTCGGATTATGAATCTCTTAAGTATCTTCACGGGCAGCAGAAGCTTTCTTGGTGTCATGCTAAGTAGGTCAAATTCTTAAAGACCTTTTGCTATGTTATCAAGTATAAGAAGGGAAGCACCAACATAGTGGCTAATGCACTTTCTTGCCATTATACCTTCATTACGACTTGCAAGCTAAAGTGCTTGGATTTGGCACTTTACCCGATCGATAAGAGCATGACCTACGTTTTAGGCCTTTAGTAACCAAGTGCAGTGATAGAGAAACTGTGGACGGATTTTACTTAAGTGAAGGGAAAGCATATTTGTGTACTGAGTGGTTCTGTAAAGGAACTACTGGTTCAAGAAGCTCACGCCAGGGGTTTGACTGGCCATTTTGGGGAAAAGAGGACGATTAAGATATTAAAAGAGCACTATTGCTAGCCTAGGATGACGAGGGATGTGCATTGAATACTTGAGAGGTGCAAGGTATGTAAGTATGCAAAAGAGAGGAGGGAACCTTATGGAGAATATATACCCCTACCAATTCCCGAGTGGCCGTAGACTAATCTAAGCATGAATTTCATACTCGGCCTTCCCCATACGTCGATAAGACATGATTCAATCATGGTGGTGGTTGATTGATTCAGCAAGATGTGCTACTTTATCTCCTGCCATGGAATTAATGATGCTTTATTCATTGCTAACCTCTTTTTGCAGGAAATTGTGCGACTACATGGAGTGCCAAGGAGTATTGTGTCCGACTGTGATTCCAAATTTACGAACTTCTTTTGGAAGACCTTATAGAGGAAACTTGGTACTAAGCTCCTGTTAGTATCTCTTACTACCCTCAGACAGATGACTAAATTGAAGTAGTTAACAGAACCGTCGATAATTTCCTACGCGCCACTATTAGAAAGAAGTCTCGTGACTGGGATTTATGCCTACTCATCATTGAATTTGCCTACAATTGCTTCACTCACAACTCTACTGGAACATCACTATTTGAGGTTGTTTATAGACTTAACCCGAACCTACCCTTGGACTTAGTTAATAGTCCAACTACATAAGGAGAGAGTCAATTTGGCCTGCAGCGTGCTGAGGAATTTCACAGATTGTATCAAAAAATTGCCAAGCAACTGGCCAAAACTATGGCCCAATAGAAGGAATTGAGAAGCCACGGAAGGAAGCGAATCGTTAATGCCCCTAGAGACCTTGTTTGGATCCATCTTAGTAAGGAACACTTCCCTAGTAAGAGGACGAACAAACTATCTCCCAGAGTGGATAGCCCTTACAGGATCTTGAGGCATATTAATGATAATGCCTACGAGATTGAGCTACCCGAAGGTCTTGGCATGTCTACCACATTTAACGTCGTTGACTTAACTCCATTTGTGCCTGAAGATGATGAAGACCAAGATTTGAGGGCAAATCTTCAACAACCCCGGGGAATTGATGAGCTGCTGACTAACAGTCCTATTATTCGTGCATGGCTTTGAGGACTCCAATCCTTCACCAGACGAATTCTCTCAATAACCTACTAATGACGAGAAAGTTTACGCCGAAGGAATGTAGCTGAACTCCTTGAGCTCCTTTAATTGTTGTATGTTGATCTGTACACTTGGTAGTGATGATACCGACCATTCCCTTGTCGAGAACCCTGTGTCGAGTAATCCAACTAAATACTACTAAGAAGTTCCTACCGAGTGACGAGAGACTCACTTAAACTGTTGAATAATTTTCTCTCAACATACTGCCATCTTTCTCGTCCTGGCCCTTTATTGCCGTAACATTTTGACCCTTCTCGCCTGCTGTACTCAGAGAATATTCGTATGGGACCAATGTTGCACTGCCACTTATCCACCTTATCTGACATTGTACTATTTTTCTATTTTTGGTCTTTTGTCTTTTTTACCTTTTTTGGTATGTATGAGGAATCCCCTTTTTATATATACGTTCTTGTCATTGCATTATTTGTAATGCTGCCTTAGAGACTTACTATAAATAGTCATTTTCTTTTGTAAGCCGCAGATAACTTATATTTCAATACTGAATATTCTGTTGTTGTGAGATAACCTTCTCTAAGTCCATATTTCATACACTTTGATCTAATTTTATCGGGTAGTTCAAGATTATATCTATATGGTATAATGAAGTACCACATGAGTGGATATAAAGGAATCCAAATCTACCGAATCACTCATGTTATGATCTTCTACATCCTAGGTCTTCCAGTTCCGTCATCTGGCTTATGTTTTTCGCAGGTGGACCTTGACATCAACTTATGCGTCATATCAAGTGTGGTGTCAAGTTGTGTTGTGTTCGTTGGTGAGTCACATCTTTTGAGCAGCTTCACGTCAGCTACTCTTGTTTGGTTGTGGACCATTTTCCTCTAATTTTCTTAAATATCACAAAGGACTCATTTTAGTTCAAATCCGCCTCTGTAAGGCCTAATAATAACTGAGCTCCTAGGCATACTACTAAGTATAATCATTTTCTTCTTCTCAAGCATTCTTATACTGCTAAAATAGTGGCTACAGTGTTCATGAATGAAATCGTAAGGCTTCATGGATTTCTTAAGACTATTGTCAGTGATAGGGATCTACTCTTTGTGGTAGCTTTTTGCGAGAGTTGTTTGTACTCTAGGGGTCTTGCTTGCGTTTTAGTATCGCCTATCACCTTGAGATGGATGGCCAAACTAAAAATCTTAATAGGAGTTTGGAGTGTTATTTGCATTGCTTTGCTTTTGAGTGCCTTACTATAAGGTCTTATTGGCTTGCTTGGGCAGAGTTTTCCTATAATACATCTTATCATTCCTCAGTAGTTATGATACCTTTTGAGATAGTATATGGGCGAGTTCCTCCCTCTGTACCCATTTTCTTGACTAATGAGGTTGTTAATCCTTTTGTGAGATTCGCTTTATGCTCTTGTGATGATATTTTGCTGAAATTGAGGACTAATTTAGAGCAAGCACAATTACAACTTAATGCTTAAGCCAACAAACATAGGTGTGATGTGGAATATTAGGCTGGTGATTGGGTATTCTTACGACTTTGGCCTTCTTTTAATGCTCATATGTGTATGAAGACTTTTTCTAAGTTGGAGCCTAAATATTTTGGATCCTTTCAAATTGAAGCTTATATTGGCAAAGTTGCATACAAATTGAAATTGCCTTATGGATGTTGAGTGCACCCAGTTTTCCATATGTCCTTTCTTAAGAAATCACATGGTTCTTTTCCCATTTCTCATGATTGCTTGATGACTTATCTATGGATGATGCTTATAAGGTACGTTATCCTTCTCAAATTGTGTATTATGGTTCATGATGGGTTGGAAATCTCACAAGTGTTGTTGAGATGGGAAGGATGTTTAGCGGATGATGATTCTTGGGTTGATGTTGAGGAGTTTCAAATTTTATTTCTCGAATTTCTCCTTAGGGACAAGGACAATCTTAAGAAGGGGTGTATTGCAACATACTCCGGGATTTATAAAACATTATCCAAAGTTTATACTAGGTGCATTAATTAGTATATGTGTAGTTATGTAAATGCCCAATAAATAAAAAGGGTATAATTATAAGCAAAAGGGTGTAGTTATTAATAGTAGTGGTTAGTGGTAACAAGGGAAATAAATAGAAGAATATAGTTATAAATAAGAAGAGAGGGGAGGGAGATGGAGGGTCATTTTTGCTGAAGGAAAATATAGAGATATTCTTGAAAGGTTCATGGAGGATTAGAGGGAATAAATCCTAGCTGGAAGTACCAAGTTGTGGTGTTTTGCTTCCAGGTTTGCAATTTTTTTTTTTTTTTTCTACACAACTTATCTAGTGTGAGTAATCATTATTTATTGAAGCCGAGTTGTTGCATGTAGTATAAAATAAGAGTATAAAGTGAAGATGAAAATTGTTTTATAAGTGTTCTCCTCTACTTGTAATTTGTATAATAAAATTCGAGTACTAAGTCGAAGATCATGTAATTCAGTAAAAACTACAATATGAACTAACCAAAACATATGCTAGAAGAATAAATGGAATCTGTCGAAATACATGCATGTCTTGCTGCCCTAAGCTGTTGACTTTGTGCTAACTGTGATCAAAGAGATTTTCTCTATCATCTTGATCAATTGGTTGCATACGATCATCTAAGGATGAAGCTCTCAATGCATGCTTGGATCAATTTCCAAAGTTGTAATCTTGCTCTGTTTTCCTTCTTTTTCCAAGTGCTTTTTAACAACTTTTATCTACAATATACTAGATTTAAGCTGCCGTTGTTTATATGTAGGCTGGGAGGAAATTTCTTAGTCCTCAATAGGTGTCCCTATAGATGCTCGTCTAATCATATCTTTTCATTATGAGTGGAAAAGCAAAAAGTAGTTTTATCATTGAATTTTCATCATATAAGGCAATTTGTAACAGTGCATGACACGAATGGTGACACTAACTAGGGATGGAAAAACTTTGAATTCAAATTCAAAGTATTCTGGATATAACTCAATTTGCATCGATTATATAAATCTCTTTGATCACAGCTAGGACAGAGTACAGCAGCTCAGGACAACAAAATATGACGGCAAGATATGTGTATGATTCAACAATATTGAAAATAGTATGAATGCATAATCGACTATTGAAACTTCACAGAAACCAAAATTACTATTCATTCACATATGCAAATTAGAAGGATCAGTATGGATCCAAAATTTGGTTCCTTCTCTAATTTTACACCTTAAATATCATTTACAAAATAAGTAAAACTCGTGCTTGAAGAATAAGTGGATTCAAAGAGAAGGGTCTGACAGTATCGAACATTTCATTTTTGAGCAATCGGAGCTCAAGGGGATGAGTACACTGAAACTCCTCTATATCTATGCCAAAATTTAATTAAGTACTCTATATTTTAAATGAATTATTTAAGTCCTCCATATTCATAGTAAAATTTAATTAAGTCCTATATATTTCTGATGAGCCATTTGTATTTGTCTTTCTGTACCAAGTAAGTTACTCCATTAATAAGGCATAAGCATCAGAATAGACGATTTAAATGATTTACTTAAAACATAATACCCGATTGAAATCTGACATAAACATAGAGCATTAAAATAATGCACTTGAAATATGTGGCACTTGATTTAATTCTATTATAAGTATAAGGATCTTGTAGTGTACTTATCCCAAAACTCAACACTTGGATATTTTATGTGTTATATTACAACTTGTACATAATTCATACTTTGCATTAAAAATATTCCTAACGAGACATCTTTTAACTGAAAACAAGAGCTTCGTTCTACATCAACCATCATATGAACAAATCTTGAGAGACAAAAATATAGCAATGGAGAGGACAAAAAAGGGGATAAATATTTGTATAGAATTAGGCCACAAAATTTTACAAACAGAACAATTCTTATATTGAGACTCAATTTCAATGCATTATATTATGTTGATGGAGACGACAATGTGAGGTTTAAGAGGAACCCGACCATGAGTCCAATGAGGGCGACAATAAGTGCAAATTTGAAGGAAAACCCTGCATCACCTTTTCGGTTTCTTCTTCTCCTTAGCATATCCTACAAGAATTTAGATGATAGAGTTAAGGTCAAGAGCTCTATAAAAAGCACTACGCAAAGACATGTAGGCGCAGCAACAAGTTTTCTAGTTAAGAAAGCTTGATATGTCATAAGAGTGTGTAAAAGGAAAAGCTTCGGTGACTAATTATTGCCTAATGCCTACTCCTTTGTGATGTGATGAAAAATTCATGAGTGCATCTCGTCCACAAAATGCCAAATACATGTTATGTATATTAACATCGATAATTGATATTTTGTCACGCATTGATCATACTTGGTGGGCTGATGTTTTTTGGGCTATAAAGCCTCTAGTAATACTCACTTGCCATGTGCATAAGTTAGTGGGAAACAAGTACCAATAAATTTTTAAAAAATGGTGGTTTTTGCAAAAACAGAATGATATACATGGTTCAAATATCATTAATATTTGACTACCACTGATAAGTCTTTTCTGAAATTCTATACAAGTAATCCTGTGATGTCATACAACCAGGGGAGAATGTAAAGTAACTTACCAACTCTTGCTGCAATAGTTGTGTTTGCCTCACAGCCGCATCTCTTTCTTCCTTCAACTGCTGCAGAGCTTGATTCTAGAGATAACCAGAAATCCAAAATTTTAGTACAAGATTACAGCAGGAAAGAACTTCTAACTTTGCAACCTATACTAAGGGAACATCTAAAGGCAAGACATTGTTCCATCATGCTAAATATTTGCATTTGGCAACCAAAAACTGAATTGGGGTTGGGGGTGGAGGGGTAAATTTCACTCTAGGACATTGGTCCCCTTGATATGAATTGCCAAACTTTGTTGTGAACCGAAAGATTTCTGATGAGAGGAGTGGTTTTCTTCCTCTACAACGTACACTTCTTTCTTCCCCCTTTTGTTAAATTTTCTTTTTTGCTCAAGAAGTAATTAAGGTTCAAGCTTTCAGAAATTGTTATTTTAGTCTTAAAAATTTGGACAGGGTTCCAACTCCTAAGATTTCTCAGTAAACCTAGTCTCCAAATTGTTCAAATCAACTGAAGAAAACAACAGAATGTACTGCACTAAACAAAGAAGCCTCTCAATTGACAGATACCTAGAAACTAGTTCCACTAACAAGATGTTCTACTCTTGCCAAGAGTTCTTCCTTTTCTCCCTATTCATTGATCACATGCATACCTAGACCACATTCGATGGTGCAACCCATAATCATTGAATATAAGGGTTCTTCTACAATCCAAGTGACTTTACTGCTTAGTCAGTCATCAGACCTTTGCAATCAATAGCTTGAATGTTAATAAATTGGTTTCAATTGTCAGATGATTGACTAGAGCATACAATTGACCCAACAGTAGACTAACCCTAAACATAAAGGTACTTGCCTAGAATCAGGCCACTCATGGATAAACCTCAATTACATTTTACACTTTCATGTATTGTGCACTGTGCCATGAAGGTAATTTCTGATTGTTGAAAAATGGCGTAGAGATATAACATTTCCGAAGATAAATTAAACAAGCGTTGAAGCCAAAAACTGAAGCTAAACAGATATATTACGTGTACTCAAAATTTAAGAAATAGGAAGGAATGGCACATGGAAGCAGAAGAAGTTTAAGAGGACTTACAGTGGGGCTATCAAGACTTTGTCGGGAACTCTTCATTCCACCATCATCCACATTGTCATTTGCGTTTGGAGAAACATACACAACCCTAAGCTTGCACTCCTCTATTGTTCTTCCTCCATCCTTGTTAAACTGCATGAAGTAACTAATTCTATTTCAATGTAAACAAAAAGGGCCGATCTGTAAGATAAAAAAATATTGCTATCATATGTCCATGTGTTTCGTTTGTTTTCTGTGTCTATAACTAATCATTATCTTACTTGTATTTATCCTATATCAGACATGTCCATTCTTTCACTTTACAACTTTTGGTATCTAATTTAGCCAAAGACCTGATTTCCTATGGTTGTCAAAACAATACCAAACAGATGTATCAGACAGGTAAATTGGGACATAGTTATATAAAAGGAGCTCTTACAGTATCCGGAGCAAGATCTTCTACATCTGTATTAGGAGGTACTATTGTACTTTGCAAGAGAAATTTGTCTTTGCATTGCATATCAGGGGGATATTCCTGTTGAGCCTGTAAAGTGACTTCATATTCAAAAAAGAAAGAAATAGATTAGAAATATAAAACCACCATGTACTAATCATCAACATAGCTGTATATCGAAAAATGCAAAAGTTTGGAGCGAAAGGAAATTTATTAAAGCGTTTTTGTTTTGGAATTGAATAAGAATGCTAATACCAAAAGGTGAAAAGAGTTCGAGGAATACTTCTGATGAAGCATGCATCCCATGGCTGTATAACACTGGTATTGGGCCGTACAAAGTACTTCTTTGGGGATGTTGTTTTCACCTAGAGAAAGAATGGGATGGGATTAGGAAGGAAAGCATTTAGTGTGTGCAAATTGCACCTTGTACAAGATATCTGCTCTTTCTATACATATCAAAGAACAGGTCTATTTTAGAATTTTCTTGTAAAATCCACTTGAGTATGAACTGGTACCTTGAAAGCAACATGATGTTCAGTGTTGTTGACAATTTTGAGATCACAATGGCTTTGTTTTTCCAGCTCAACTGCACAGATAAGTACATTCATGAATACACTTCATCATAGAAATAAAAAAAAAAGTGTGTAAACCTCCACACATCCATGAGAAGAATTAGTTTTCAACAGTTCATACGTGACAATGACATCCTTATACAAGTTATATCAACTTGCTATGCTGATTGATCTTTTATGAGTTTAATGCAGCCCTAACACATGAACAAAGGTTTGAGTGCACAGCATGATGCATAAACTAAAATGGTGAAAGACTCTCTGTCCCTTGATCACGCAAAACATCGTAATTTCCGGACAACTCATAAAAAATTTGAAAATATCGTTAAAATCCTCCCAATACCTCCACTTGGCTTGGGAAGCTCTTCAGCACACTGGTTATGTTTGCTAATTTCCACTATGTCGCTTAGGTGAGCATGACATATGGAATACCAAAATGCTGCTAGAAGTATATCCCAAATGTTATATGTCGCCCAAGCATGTGGCCAGACTACTAAGATAATAGCTTTACCTTATCAAAATATCTTCCTCATTGTGAAAGACACTTACAAACCTAAGAAGCTAAACTAGTGACGTCATTAGTATGACCATTCTATCAATTAGTACGTCCCAAGGTCAAGCAATATACTGAAAGACGTTCCTTCTGCACCCTGTCTTCATCTTCCAAGGAGACTTTGAATATGGAAAGCTACATAAAAGATATTCCTATACTATCACACTTGGTGACAAGATTATCCTAATACTAGCGTATAGGGTAACATAATGTCCTTCTGCAACGCCCTTTTCCTTGTTTTATGATTCAACCTATAGTACTTAATTTTATGAAAGATCAAAATCTAAATCAAATTAGTCTGGAGGGACCACGGATATACATCTGAATCGTGGCCATCCATTCAAGGCTCTCATCGCCCTGGAACGGATTTGATTCTCTCATCTCTATCTCCTTATAAAATTGTGAATAGACCAAAAAGAAAAGGTTTGGAACCACTCTTGAGATTCCTCACCATATGCTTAGCAGTCTCCCATATGTTGCCCTCAAGAAGTTTGGAAAAGTTCTTATTAGGAACATACTTTAACAAGGACAACAACCCGAGTTTTATTGCTTTTGTCTATTACATTCCAACAATGTTGTCAGAGAACATGTGCAATACAAACATTGAAAGAAAAAAGATGGAGAAAAGGAAAGAACATATACATTTGAATTTGAGCTCCTCCGGATGAACAGATATCAAAGGTTGACCTGTGGTGGTCATGATGATGATGATGATGATTTACTCTTGGCTAGAGTTGATGAAAATGGGGTCGATCCTTCAGCCAAAAGAAGAATCATGCATAAACAAGAAAAAAAAGATATAAAGACTGAAATAAGAGAGAAAAAAATTTGGGCCGAGAAAGAGAGAGAAAAAGTAAGAAAGATTGGTGGTGATTCGGATGATAAGGGAGAGATAAATTTGGTGGGTTGGTCCAAATGGATCGCCATTTTAGCCGCAAATATCTCATTGCTGATTTAGAAAGTGAATTAACAGCAGAAAGAAACACACCATAACCAGAATGTGTGTGTGAGAGGCACAGACAGAGGTACGTGCATGTTGTTGGAGGTGGACATTATGGGATTTCAGATAAAGAAGCCTTTACGGATTTTACAGTGATCCAAGTTTTTGTCGGGACTATGCAGCTTCTATTCCGGTTTTAATTTTATATTTATTAGACTGTTAAATTAATTAATTACATTTTCAACTATTTAAATTTAATAAATATAAATTAAAATTACAATAAAAGATTGTATCAATCTCATTATAGGCATAAAAAAAAAAAACACAAAGGTTTAGACCCGATTTCATGTAAAATAGATGTTACTTTCTAAAAAAACGTGGGATCCACATGTAATGTAATTAGATTTTTTATATAAATCTAAATATATTATATTATATTATAGGTAGAATTTCATATCCTATTTATTATGTATGTATTTACCCCATCAGTATGTTGAAAGATTAATGGAAGTTATGTCATTTAAAAAATAAATATAACGTAACGTACTGAATGCATAGCATAGAGTAGGAAAATTATGCAAATATACGATTAAATTAGCATGCTTTATGTAATTATGATATATTATGATTGATATAGATCATTACATGATAGAGATCGTTGATAGTATAATATTATAATCTTCTAATTGCTTGTGATTTGCATTTTTCTATTATAATAATAACAACAATAATGATGACGACATAATAATAATGAGATATAATTTGATATTTTAGTATTATATACTATACAGTATACAATACATAACGTCAACGTTTCCAGGAATGGAAAATGAGAATAAGACTACTCAAGGTTAGTTACATGAGTTGATTAAACAATATGATATACAATAATATACGCATAGTTTCTTGGTTTTATTTTGTGTAATTTGTTGGGATCTTTTATATTATTTGCTTTATTTTTATGAAAAGCATCAAGACTAGATGCATGGCTGATGTGTATGCCTTAAAATGAAAATATACAAACTGCTGAATATTGGATAGATGAAATTAATATAAAATTAACTTTTATTTTTTTGTATGTGGGAGTAAAGTGATGGAATGTAAAGTGGGTTAGTGGCATTTTGGTCAAACAAGTTGCATTAGTTTTTAAAATCATTTTCCAAACATATCATTATAGAAATATTTTATTCATATTATAGAAATATAAGAGGAAATGGTACTGAATTTACCAGGACATCATTCTAAATCACACGAGAAACCAAAAGTGTTTTGAGACCTTAATGCTTTCAATGTTCAAATCATGATTTAGGTATAATTATCCTAATCGACCTATTTTCTAAAAGAGTTGATTTGGTTTCTCTATGCATTATATGGAAACTCCCCTTTCCTCCGTATAATTATACTAATAAACAATCCACCCGATTTGTAGTAGCTAAAATAAACAGTACTTTAATTATCATCCTGAAATCCTGGAAATTTAGATCCCATTATTTTTATTACCATCCAAAATAGAATGTGAAATTGTTGAGTCAAATACAGTCCATGAATGATCTTCATCAGAAGATCAAAGAGATTTTATTTTTCATGTGTCTTCGTACGTTCTGGCCAACAAAACGTCGAAAAATTTCGTAATTTTAATTTTCTAAATCATAATTCATGACAAACTTGAGTTTCAACCATTTAAAATTTTATATATCTATATTCTCGGTCTTCAACAATTCTCATACTTGCATTTTATCTGTATTTATTGCTAATATGTATCAATTTTTTACTGGTTCAAAATAATTAATTTAATAAAATAATATTATTAAATATACTCAACTAAATAATATAATAAAAATAGTAAAAGGGTTCATAAAATTATAAAAAAATAAAAAGCTAGTGTGTTGTGAAACACTACTATGATCTATCCAATTTCTTTCTCACTTAACTTTCTTTTCTTTAAATAAATAAATAAATAAAAGGTGATAAATGGATTGACCATATTAGCATGATGGGTCATGCAACGGAGGTCGATGACACGACCCTCTAAATAGTAAGTTTTACATGAATATGGGTTTTATTTTGAAAAATAATAAGAAAAAGGGTCTAATAAGAAAAATTTACAATTATAATATAATGAAGATGCATGGAAACTTTTTGCTAATTTTTATAATAAAGATGCAATTAGTATAAAAAAATGGCCAACTGAAGGTACATGTATTGCATGTACTTTCAATACTATTTAAAACCACATCCACTAAATGTGCCCTAATTTGTTTCCTCCCGCACATTACAAGTGAAATGATAAGTTTAACATAAAATACATTGTTTTGTACATAAACTAACAATAGATAAAAAACCTCAAAGTGTATAATCCCATTATTGCTCTCAAACATTAACTCCCAATGCTGGTAGGCACAACAACAAAACTTAGTGCACAGAATAGTCATCCATTTACCATAAGAGTCGATTATAGTAAAAAATAATCGAAAATTGTAATGTCATGACAAGAAAAGCATGCCACAAACTATGACTTTCGATGAAAGTTAATTTGAGATTCAAATAATAAGTATGTATACAAAACAATGTCATGTCTTAAGGTCAATACAATTGTATAAAAAAATGACAAAACCTATCTACTATCATGTACGCCATGTAAAGGTCTTAACAATATAAGATAGAAGTGAATGCCTTCGACCGTCCTATAACTACATAGATTGAGGTGGTGAATCATCAAGATCCTTGGGAGGGACTAGGTTGACTAGAGAGGCTAGCTATAGCTGAGCGACGCCCTAACTCATGGAGGGTTGCGTGTGGGTCGAATGCCACTTTTGAGGTGCTGGTAGAGTCGTGAGATCTAGCTAATACTAGAACTCAGAAGTCATGTCAGAGCTAGATTTAGCCTTAGAGTTAGATTCGATTCCTAAGGTGGAGGTAACTCTAGATTCAAAGTATGTACTGTATTGCGCGCTGCTTTGGCAAAAGTCTATGGAATGTCGCCAGTGTGATGGTACATCGTCACTAAGGTCTTGCCAGCTACGTCCAGATCGAGCTTGCCTCTTCAAACTCGAGCTCTATTTTTAGATGGTACACGAAGAGCTGGCATATCCTCATTTGTAAGTGGCCTTTACTCCCTGTCGTGGTCTATATGGGGTAGTTGCTGCATCCCCTCATGATGTAGGCAGATGATGAAGTTATTGTGCTATGTAATATTGAGTGCTGTAGGATAATTAGCTACCAACTACATATCCCTAAGTGAGTCTACCTGAAATAAATAGACATGTAGATGTTAGAAGAGATAATAGTAAGCATGTACAACTATATAAACAATTGGATGATTACAGATGCACTTACTAGTCGGGTTAACTTTGATGCATTCATAAATCCTTTGAAAGAAACGAGAGAAGCTTGAATCTTTTATAATTTTTAGCTTTTTAACGGGCTCTTTATCATATTCCGACCTTAAGTTATCTATCACAATGTTTTCGTTTGCATACATAATAATTTTTATGTAATTTGCTATTTCCACCGTAATAATGCCACCGTGAATTGAAGATTTATATGACATAAAATACTTCAACTATATGCCAAGTGATAACTTAACAAAATACCTAATGTCGTCTTTTTAAACTACGTAACGCATTATTTAACTTCAACTCATTAATTTTACAGAGCATATTGCGAGCGCCTAAAAAAAAAATATAACAATTGCAAAATACACACAATAACATTTTTCATATCTACATTTGTACAAACTATCTATCGAACAACAAAGATGCATTAATCTAGACAAAATATAAGAAATTTTTATGAAATATCAATAAATTGGAGAACCTATGATACATGCGTAATTACTTAGTATAAGTAATATATCACCATTTTTTTTCTTAAAAAAAAAAACCGATGTATAATATGGATTATTATAAAAAAAAAAAAAGAATGTAAAGTATGGATCATTACCTGTTTTAGACGTTTATTAGGGTAAAAAAATAGATGATTACTTTAACCTTGTGTTTCCTTCTATTTTCTCTAAGTTTTTGAAGTTTTAGATTGTGAATGTGGTGGAAATGAGGCCAAGCCATGCGAAATGGAGTATTTATAGTGTGGACGTAAAAGGTACATGCAATTTATTAAGAATTACATTGAAGGGGTATGTATTGCATATACTTTCCGTGTAAAAATTAGCAAAAGTGAAGGTGCATGCTATAATTGTAATATTTTTCTTATAAAGCCTTTTTTCGTATTATTTTTTGAAAAAGAACCCATATTTATATAAAACTCATAAGTAGTCCTAATTTGTAATTTAAAAAGAAAAAACTTAGATTTTTTTTTCGTGTTGTTTTTTTTTTATAAGGGTAGATGTGTTCACCGAGTCAACTCTACTTGAAATTGGCCTTAAATCGCTGGTTTACGGATCAATAAAGGAGTGAATTAGGGTTGGTTCACTTGAACTAACGGTTTAAGAGCCGGTTTAATGGCCATTGAATCATAGGTTTTTTTTTTTAACTTTTTCAAAATTTCCTTAATTATTATAAATAATTTATGAACTATTTATCTTTTTTTTTTATTAAATTTTAAACTTTATGTTGTTACTCATGAATAAAAAATTTTATTTTTAATTCAATTTTTTTATCTCGAAATAATTCATTTGAACAGTATAAATGTGAATACATGTTATATTAGATATAGCATAATATATAGTATATATGTGTATTATGGTATATATATACTATATTAATTATTATATATATTATATACTTGTTTGCATTATATATATAGTATATTATATTATATTATATATATTTTAATTTTTAGGTTGGCTTAGCCTTGAATCATTGAGCCAAATTGTCGGTTTGGATAATTCGATCGATTACTTTAATATCCTGTTAACTCGGCAAGTTACGATGGTTGAATCACTTAAGCCTTGATTGAACCACTTGAGCTTTTAGGGCTTGACAGTTTAACGACCGGTTTAAGCATACCTTAGCTGGTTTAGTTCGACAGTTTAATGACCAGTTTAAGTATACTTTGATTGGTTTAGTGGCCCACACCGGTCAATTCACAATTTAGAATCTACTGTTGTACAAGTCTAGGTTAAGGAGGGTGGATAAAATAGTGACAGCTTTTTCTCTTGTATATTTTTATTATATTATTAATTAAATATATTTTACAGTGTTGTTTTATTAACTTAATTATTATAGATTGATCATGAGTTGAGACATGCAATAATATTATTTTATTAAATTAATTGTATAGATAGAGATAAAACGTAGATAAGTAAAGTATTAAAAACAAACAGCTAATATATTTAACTAGGTAAGATTCTAAAGTAGAATTGTCTCAAATAAACATATCTTGTGTTGTTTTTGGGTAAAAACATATAACATATCGGAAAAGCATAGATCATTATAGGTTGAACTAATAAATGCAGATAGGACTCAGATACAAAATAGATGGAAAACACAAGCCCAAAGAGGGAAAAAGGAGGAGTTGCAGTAAAACCGCAAAATCGATTTTGCAAGGAAGACACGTGATTGATACATTTCAATTGTGGATAAACAATCTAATTCCTCATATTACATACCCGAGCAACTACATCTGCTTGGTCTACTAGGAAGAAAATACAACGATACAAAAAGTTGACAGACTGTAACAAGTTATGCCAACATCATAGGACTTGAGAAGCAGCAACAAATTGCAGGAAAACACACGAAGAGCGGCTTGGAAATGCTTTTCCTCATTTGAAAGTAGAGAGCCTCGGAAGCTTGTCCCTCAGATAATATAACCGAGCTCGCCTGACCTTCCTGTGACTTACCACCTTGATCTCCTTGATATTTGGCGAGTACCTGAGATGATAAACAGATGTGAATTTATGGTAAAACCAACGACAAAAAAATCCAGTGAATTTGAGAGTTATCAGGATCCTCAAGCCAGACAGGGCAGTTCTTTGTGCAATGAAAAGAGGATGACAATTACTGGATCTAAGAAAGATTTGACAAGACGTGCACTTGAAAGTTATGCTGCATGCTAAACAACAACATGTTGTAACAGAGCCTCAGAATTTCATCTTTATACAACTTGGACATCTTCCAGTGAGTATTAGTTGTTCAACTTCAACCTATTCTTAAAACCTTTATCATACTATATTCAGATATCTTTTTTATGAAGAGTACCCACAAAAGAAGGGAGTACGCATTGCATAGTGTCAAACCATAGAGGACATGTATGGTCAAAATAACTAGTACAGGCATTTACTTATATTACTGGAGTCACAGGGTAAGTAAGCTAATGGACTATGAAGGTTTTTTTCCCTTTTAAGACCATACCTAAACAGTTGTCATTAAAAATAAGTATACTTTTGACTTATTGAATGCTGATAATGAACGGAGAACTTGAGATGTGAAGATAAAGCTCAGGAAAACCTTCATTAACTAGGGAATATGAAGTTTTAATTGAGAAGTTGATGCAAACATAGTACCAAATCTCTTTCTGTCAAGAAAATAACTGAATAACATAGTACGGTAACAAATATGGACATTGCTTGGGGATTGAACAGATTCTTTGAAAGAAAGGCTCATCGATAAGCATATGAAGGTTATGGAAAACAACAACCGTATCTTTTACAAGCAGATCAAACATGGAAGACTCTAGATTCTTGTTGTGCAGGATCCATAAATAGTGTATATTTGCAGATTCTACTACAAGAAGAAGAATACCAAGAATATCAAAGTAGATATTCCTTCTCATTACCAAAATTACTCGACCACATATTTATCCAGCTTATGGAGTAATAGACAGACAGACAGGAGGCTTATTTATTTTTAACAACACCCTCCATAAGGGTGCGACACATAAGAAATTGAGCCCGCATGTCCAACTGTTTTCTTGGCGCACCTTCCATGGAGGGTCTTACTAAAACAAATAGAACCCTTGTCTACTAAGGATGGATACAGTTCGGTTCGATTAGGTTTTCTTTTCAAACCAAATCAAATCATATTATTACAGTACGGTCTTTTATAGTCTTGAACCAAACTGTACGGTTCAAATTAGAAATTTTCTCAAATTACAAAATTTCTTATTTACAGATTAAGCCATGTTTTATAGTCTAGGAAAATGTATTCATATAATATGTAATCTCATATAATTATTATTGATTTATTCTACTAAAAAATTTTAAATGTCTAATGGTAGCTAATTTTATTTATAAAAGTAACATATAGTATAAATTTTAAATCAACCTATATATATAATTTATAAATTATGGTGATACAAGTTCAACACTTATGTTTTTTAGTAAATGTAAACTAAAAATTCTTTTAAATACTATATTGCAACAAAATATATTCTTTAATTGTGAGAAATATTATTATGTTTTATACAAAACGGTTTAGTTCAATTTATCCTTTTATTAACGATATGGTTCGGTTTAGAAATTTTTTAAACCAACTGCAACAAAAAACCATATTTTTGGTTTACTTTAGTTCAATTTATAGATTGGTTTGGTTTTCTTTTGTTCAGTTTTTTCGCCCACCCCTATTGTCTACTTGCTTTTTTGCCTGCTTTATGCATCAAATATACAACTATTCTACCATTATCATCTGCACATCTTAAAGAGAAAGATCATTGAAAAAGAGCCATAAGAAAGAATAACTTACAGGGGAAATATGATCTCAACACCCACACCAGCAATTATTCTCCGAATGCGTATGGTTGTGTGGATACCAGCATTTTGTCTAGAGATAACAATACCTTTGTAGATTGACAGCCTTCGCCTATTTTCTGGGACTTCCTGCAAGTCAATCAAACAAATAGAGTTGCACGGACCTTCATTCCAAGTAAACATAAAACATTAAAGGGAAAACACCAACAATGAAGGTAGACTAAAGCTTGAAAAGCTACCAGCTTGATTTCCACAATATCTCCAGTCCTTATAGCCGGAGTTGGTCTTACGCTCTCAGAAGCCTCAATTGCTCTTTGATTAAGTATCTGTTGACAAACAAATCTCAAGCATTAAGAAACTTAAAACTTCAATTCTTCCAATCAATTCCATAAAGAATCTCTCATGAGCATGAACACAGATAAAGAGCAGGACCAAAATCAAAAACTCAACAATGACAATGCCTCATTTATCTCGTTTCCTCATTGCTCTTTATTGCAAGCAATATGACATATCTAAGAACAAATTCAAATAGCAAAGCATACTATTTATCTTCAAGTTAATCTTTGCAAGGCCATGGATGTAGCACCTACTATCAGATTAACAAAGACACTCCAATGATTGCAGGATTATACTGCTTTGACATATTTCTCACATCATTCATACAGAAACCTCACACTTTTACCAATGCATCCTCATCCAACGAGTTACTTTCAGACTAAGCTAACACAAGTTCTACATATAATTCATCATCCATTAAAAACAATTCTCAACTCAATAATACAAATGAATTACCCCCATAATATCCCCGAGCTTAGCCCGGGGCTTCCTTGGTGGCTTCACTTCTTGTTCTTCCACCACAGCATCACCTTCCCCTTCTCCTTCCCCTTCACCGTCAACAACTTCCTCAACACTCTCCCCTTCTGCATTCTCAGCAGCAACAACCTCACCTTCGGATTCGACCTCGGGATCATTCTCCGCCCTCACGACGAAGTTCCACCGACCAAAACCCGACAACACCTCACCACCAACCAATCCGAAAGCAACCCTAGATAAAGACACCCCACATCCAGAACTAAATTGAGATGCATTTCTACCATGAATAGAAGTGGAAAAACCAAGCTTTCTAACTGGGTATTGCTTAGGATCAGGGTTTCTGGGAATTGTAATCAATGCCTGCAATACAAAGATAATGTAAAAAACAACATGCAAACACTAAACAAGAGCAATATTAAACTAACGTTTAACAATAAAAGTGGGTTTCTTATTAAAATTACCAGGGTTTTCGAATTTATGGGAAAGATTGAATCTCTACATAAAAGTTGATAACATGAGAGGATGGAGATAGTACCTGGGGAAGGACTTTGGAGCCCATTAATATTGAAGAAGAAAAGAGAGAGATAGTATAGCGAGTTTGTTTCACTGGATAGTGGAGAAAATGAATTATCAGAGAGGAAATGGCATGAGGTTTTGTGTTATTGAAGGGGAGAACTGAAGGAAGGAAGGAAGGAAGATGAGATGAATGGAAAAAGGGCCTTATCTGCGAATACGGGGCGCATTTTATTTTGTCCGAATCCTCTCTTCCATGTTGTACCTTCGACATGCTAATTAGTTTCCTACTTCTCTTAAATAACAATTTGTATAGCACGTCATGTATCCTTTCCATGTTTAGAAAACAGCTTGGTATTTTGTCGAGTCTCCGCTCTGGAGGCCCAGGTCCATGTAATTAGGCCCGTTTGGGATCCTTCGGGTACCTCTCGAACCAAAGCCTCAATTCTCTCTTGAGTTGATCAACTCTGTCTGAGCCTTGAAGAATGGGCTAGCCCAAGCCTAAACACGAGTAGATAGTGCATGTGCCAAGCCTTTGTATATAGTGTTCGAGTAACCTCAGGTGCTCCTCTAACCTTTACTTAAAAAAGAAAGAAGAAGCTCTTAGTAAAATCCTTATGATGCTTGACTCTTTGGTTCCCAAGCTTAAGCCTCGAAGACTCCAGGCTCTTGAGAAAGCAAGTTTGTAGCTTGGCAATTCCACTTTGACTTTGGGACCTTGAGCACACTAGGTGCTTGACACTCGAGTTGTAGAACATGCGATGGGAGGTTGCTCAACTTGTCTTCCTTCTCTCTTCTCATTAAATGCTACATAACAGCCTTTTGTACAACCTAGGAATTTAGTTGTCTAGGCTATGACGGTTGACCACACTGATGTGATAGACTGCCTCCCCAATATCCACTAACTAATAGAAAGAGGCTATCCTTTCTCATATTAAACATACCCTCATACCCATATTAAGTATGAGCCAATCTTTGGTCAATATGTGACTCCTGCAAGTAACCTTCATGCTATATAAATAAGGCATGAAGCTTTAAGTATAAGGATCCACTCGTAAGCACTTCTTACACACATAGAAATACTTTGTTTCTCTCTATTCTTAAATACTCTCCTTGCTATTTGTCATTGGAGGGACATCACTAGCAATGCTATGGGGGGGCTTCTATGCAAGTCCATCGTCACTCATGGCTGTCAGACGACCATCACTCATGGTTGCCAGACTGCCATCACTTATGACTTTCGGACTACCAAGAGAGCATTAGAGAACCACCCCAATGATAAACTCTATCACCATTTAGCCTACTGTTTCTGTAAATCCACCAATATGGTTAAGAGCAGAAACACATCTACACAACCATCGCATTACGATGACAATAAGTGGTAACCAACACTACCGCTACCACAAACAACTCGACCACCTTTAGAGTTTTAGAAAATGAAGGCTATGTTCAACTAGATGATGGAGGCAACTAAGAAAACTCTCTAAGAAAACACCAACTTACGACATAAAATAGTAGCCTTACATAAGTTGAAAGGTAAGCCCATTGTACGAATCCCTCCATTAGCTTGTCTAGTAGGTCGAGTAGACATAATAAGTGTTTACCGACTCTTTCGGTGAACCTTGCTCATCTATGCAAGGGTGTACAGTTCAAGCATTGTCTTGTTGAGGACCTGTATGATAGATCGAACACTAATTATAGTAAGGCACAAGTGTAAGGTGAGCTATCAGGCATTGACAAGGAATGAAGAGAAATCTCCCGAGGCTGATCACAAAAGCCACTTGAGGAGATGAATGTGCAAGAACTAATTGAGCACATTCGTTACGCCTCGAGCATGCGTGACCAAAAAAGAGTTAAATCTTCAACTCAAATATCACAAGCAAACGTGAGTAAGAGCTTATTTACACCAATAATCCTCAAAGAGACTCTTCCACAAGATGTCTGACTTCGATACCTGAACACTTATGACGGTTTAAGCGATCCTAATGACTAATTAGTGCACTTTTGCACCATAATAAGCTTGTATAACTTCTTTGATGCTATAATGTGCAATACATTGTCGAACACATTAATGAAGGTCATGTTGTTATGGTTTAACCAATAGTAAGATGGCTTAATCAGCTTTTTCAACGAACTAATAGTTAGATTCTAGCAGCACTTTTTGTGCAACAAGGTGTTGCATAAGGACTTGTTGACCTTGTACAATGTATAGAAAAGACCCAACGAAACCCTTCGAGCTTTCCTTGAATGCTTTAACTGAGCAAAGCTCCAAGTTCCAAAAGCTGACATCAAGGTTACCTTCCAGATCATCATTTACGACTTGGACCTTAATAGCAAATTCTTTGAGGCCATCGCCTTTCATCTTCTAGATACTTTCGAAAACTTCATGAGAGCGGTTGAGAAGTGCATTACTCAAGAAGATGCCATTTGGGCACGCTTGAAGAGTGACAACCATAACAAGGGCTCCTTGGTGAAAGACCGCCTTGTTCCTTAAGAAGACTGCCCATCCTCCTTTAAGGAGCGCCTAAAAAGGAAGAAACATAACTTTGTAGACTACACGAACTATACACTACTGAATTGCTTACTCTGTGAAGTCCTTTATGAGGTTTGCTGACAACTCCTTCGACCCCCTCATGTCAGAGAAACCTTTGAAATAGCAGCATATGGTAAATTTTGTGATTATCATAATGTGAACAGCCACAACACTAATGAGTGACATTACCTCAAAAATGCCATCGAAGGCTTCGTACGTAAAAGCCACATCGACCACCTCATTGCTAACGAGAGGAATTAGATTTAATGGCCATCCAAGTGCCATCGAATCGAAGAGGAGCAACAATAAGAATAGCTATAGCAATAGAACAACCTTGATGACACACATTGTCGGGGTAGAACAAGATATGTCTAGACCATAACTGGAGGATTGAGGTTAGCAGACATGGTCTATTCCTCTAAGCTACAATATGAGGTGCTATCCATTTGAGCCAAGAAGCCGAAGATAGATATTATTAACTCCTTCTCAAATGTAGACAAAGAAGGTATGGAATACCCCCATATTGATCCTTTAGTGATCAACATCAAAATAGGATACTTCGATGTCCTGAAGACTTTCATTGATAATAGAAGCTTAGCAAATATCCCATTATACCATGCCTATGAGCAAATGAAGGATTAATTGGAGGAACCTCTCTGACCATACAGGTAGAGCTTAACTAGCTTTAGAGGGAAGTTCGTGTCAACTAAGGGTTTGATTACACTTCTCATCCAATTAGGCGATGATAAGTACATTGTCTCATAGCTGATTGACTTCGTTACCATTGACTACTGATCTCCTTATAGCAACATCCTAAGGAGATTAAGTCTCAACAAATTTGACATGTACATTAACCAGAGATGTTTGAAGGTAAAGTTCTTAACACCTATGGGAATCGGCGTGGACTTGGGTAACCAAACCTATCAAGATCACTATACTTGAAGGACATCACTCAAGATCAGGTTATGTGCATCGAATCAGAATTAAAAGAAGTACAGGGTTCAAGGGGAGAGCCTATGGAGAAGATTAGACCTATACAGTTTAGAGACAGCCTTAAACAGACCACGTGGATAGGGACCTCACTATCTGTTAGGATAGAGATAACTTTGTTACTTTCCTTTGGTCTAACTTCGACGTTTTTGCATCTTCTCTTGAGGAGATGCCTGGGATCATAAACATCTCAAAGGCAACCCATTGCCTCCAAGTAGACCCCAATGTGCAACTTGTCAAGTAAAAGAGAAGGTACTTTGCATTAGAGTAACAAGCTGCCGTTGAGTAGGAGGTGCAAAGGCTACTCTAAGCTGGCTTTGTAAGGGAGGAGCAATACTCAACTTAGTTAACAAATACAGTATTTGTCAAAAAGTCTAACGGGAAGTAGTGGATGTACATAAACTACACTGATCTAAATAAGGCTTATTTGAAGGACTGCTTTCTCCTCTCAAGGATCAATTAGCTCATCAATTCAACATCGAGCCATGCAATGCTCAATTTTATGGATGCCTACTTTAGTTATAACCAGATAAATATGGTCCTTGAGGAATAGGTGCATACATCGTTCGTCATCGACTTCAGTACTTACTATTATAAGGTAATGCCTTTTGGTCTGAAGAATGTTGGGGTAACATATCGGAGGTTGGTGATGACCATTTTTAAGCTTTCGCTTAGACAAAATGTCCAGGTCTATGTTAACAACATGATCGTCAAGAGCAAGCAAAAGATCCACCACATTGAGGACTTATACAAAACTTTTGACACTTTACATAGGTATCAAATGAAGTTCGACCCTCAAAAGTGTATCTTTGGGGTTAGCTTAGGTAAGTTCCTCAGATTCATGGTCATAGAGCATGGCATTGATGCCAACTGAGATAAGATATAAGCCATCCGACACATAAAGGCCTCTCGAATAATAAAGGAAGTCCAATAGCTTATTGGTACGGTTGTTGTACTCAATCACTTTGTGTCTAGAATTATTGATAAATGTTCTAAGTTCTTTAATCTATTGAAGACCCATTAGAGTTCAACTGGGCCAAAGAGTGTCAAATTGCATTTGATGAGCTCAAGCAATTCTTAGAAAGTACACTCGTACTCTCCAAACCAGTCCTCAGTGAAGAAATCTCTCTTTACCTGGCTGTGAGTGATTGAACATTGTCCTTTATACTCATTAAGCAAACGGATGAGAACATAAGTCGATTTAATATGTTTGCTACATCCTACAAGGCCCAAAGATTAGGTATATATGAGTGAAGAAGTTTGCTTTGGCAGTAGTGATTGTTGTAAGGAAGTTGAGGTTGTACTTCCAAGCACATTCCATCATCATCTTTATAGACTAGCTACTACAAACCATATTATAGAAGTACAATACCTTGGCTGCGTGGTCAAGTATTCATTGAAGCTTAGCGCCCATGAAGTTCAATTTCGCTAGAAGTAAGCTATCAAGGCACAAGTCTTTATGGACTTTATTGGTAAGTATATTGGAGAGGAGGAAACACCAGCCTATATTAACATACCAATGTGAATTCTCCATAGATCCTCTACTTAGGGGGGAGGGTAGGGAGGGAATGGAGCAAGTATAGTTCTATGAGGGCCTTATGGTATTAAGGTCCTTTATGCACTTAAGTTTGGATTCTTAATGAGTAATAATGAGGTCAAGTATGAAATGCTCATTGCTAATCTCAGGATTGCAAAAGATGTCAGGGTCGAGAAGCTAAAGATCTACTCGAAATCCATACTTATGGTTTAATAAGTTAAAGGGGAATATGAGATAAAGGGGGAGCCTATGACTAAGTACCTTTGAGTGGAATAAGACCTCACCTTGGGGTTCACCTCTTGGAGCATTACTAAAATTCCATGGGTAAAGAACTCAAAGGCAAATAAACTATTCAAACTTGCCTCTACAACTGTTCCATCACCCTATGCAAATGATAAGCAAATGCTCTTATAGTATGTCCCTAAATGTACCATCAACAAGTAACCACATGAGTCCTTTAGATCCAACCCTCATTTACCTAACACTATTAGATGGATCCAATACTTAAGTATCTTAAGATAGGGATGTTGCCCAATGATAGAAGAGAAGATAGGAGGCTCGCTTATAGTGTGGCTAACTATACAATTGACAATGTCTTCTATCATCGCGAACATAGCGTGCTACTCCGTTGATGTCTTGGACCCAAGGAGGGTACCTACGCCCTCAAAAAGTTAAAGACTCCGCATGCTGGAGTCTGCAACAACCATATTTAAGCTTAAGCTTTATACATCTAAGCCCTTCGTCTCAACTATTATTGGTCGATGTTGAAAGAAGATGAGAAGACTATGGTATAAAGATGCCATAAGAGTCAAAAGCATGTGCCCATCAGTTACGCTTTGAAGATCGAGCTCCACTTGATGACAAGCCTATGGCCATTCGCTTAGTGGGGACTCGATGTCTTCGGATCGTTCCTTAAAGTATATAGGGGGCGCCAATTCATCTTGGTAGCAGTGCACTACTTCATGAAGTGGGTCAAGGATCAACATAATAACTAGAGTGGTCGAAGGATTTATCATCATAAATATCCTCACCAGGTTTGTGGTGTGCTATGCTCCAATCACGGATAATGGCAAGTAGTTTAATAGTACTAAGTTTAGGGAGTTCTGTAACAAACACCACATCAAGCTCTATGACACTTCGGTCGCCCACCTTCAGACCAACGGTTAAGTCAAAACCATCAATAAGATAGTCTTTGGCAGCCTAAAGATGAGAGCAAAACCAGCAAAGGGTAGGTAGGCTGATGAGGTCCTAATTATCCTTTATGGGTACTGGACAATGCATAGGATAACCACTGAAGAAACCCCATTTTGCCTTGCCTTTGGCTTTAAAGTCATGTTGCCCATCAAGTTAAAGCTCCTGACAAATAGGGTTTAGAACTTTGACGTCGACACTAATTGGACAACTCTGCAAGTAAGCCTCGACACCTTCAATGAGGTGTGAGATGTCACCCGAGCTTTGGTAACCACCTACCAATAATGAGTGGCTAAATATTATAAAAAAAAGGGTTAAGCATAAGGTCTTTCAGCACGGAGACCTAGTGTAACGAAAATTAGAGGCCATAAGATCATGAGAAGGGTAAGGCAAACTAGCATTAAGTTGGGAGGACCCGTACTAATAAAAGAGGACACGTGAAATGGAGCTTATAGGCTAGAGAACCTCGATGGACAACCTATCCCGAGGACGTGGAACACCGATAACCTAAGGCCTTATTTTTTGTAAGGCTTTACGAGGAACATGATGTACTTCTAAATATTTGCTAGTTTAATGAAAGATCAATTTCGCATTTATCTACTCTTCACTCCTGGATCGTTATTGCAACTCCGCATGATTCGATTGCCATTAAGCTTGACCCCTTGTCACTGACGAGTGTAGAAAAACCCCAAGCATGAATAGGTCAACAAACATCTTCAAAGCCTGGGTACTACCATCGATTGGTACACTTAAGAATCCCTGAGCTTTGAGCACTCGGGTCTATGCACATCCTTAACCTCAAGCACTTTACAGATATCTATGCTCGAGGAGTTAGCACTTTAGACCAGGTATACAGACATAGTTGGCATACTAGGTCCCCGACTATTGAACAACCTTGAAAAGCTTGACACCCCAAATCGATTATAGCTTGGTTATGGTGTTATTAGCTGATGAGCAACATACCTCGGTAGCACAACCTAGTTAAGCATGCTAAATGACTTAAGGAAAATGAAACGATTCGAGAACATAAGCAGGTTGGGGTTAGTGTAAATAGCTAAGGGTAACTTAATTGAAGCATACCCTAATGAATTGATAGGAATCAACTCCTTAGACTAATCACACATAGCCGATATAAGGGACTATAAGGACTCGTACGAAGAATACTAGCTTAAAACCCCATTCAAGACGATGATTCCTATCCTAACCTCCTCCTTTTACATTTTTGTTAACCTAAATACCAAGATCTAGTAAGGACCGATACAATTCCTGATGCAAACCGAAGCCAATGATTGACAAGGCTGATCATAGGGGTGGGTCCAAGCTTATAGAAAGATCGAAAAGGTGATGGAAATGAGCAAAAACAATAGGAAAAGTAAAACAGGCAAACCTATAAACAGCTCTAAGGATATAATACACTAAGGAACTTTCGAAGACTTATGACATAACTTGATATGACGCATAAGATGGTTCGATGAGGGTACTCACCACCTAGTCTTACTTAAGGGTTAGGATAAGAATGAAGTAAATAAACAAGCTAATGATAGCAATGTTCATAAAGAGTATATTTAATATTCTGAGATAAGATTGTTGTTGTGCAGCTACATTACAATGGGGTATTTATACCCAAAACATTAGGGCATCCTACCTAAAATAGAAAAGACTAAAAAGGGTAGTATCTAAAAGAAGTAACATACAAGGAATAATAAAGGTTACACTTGAAAATACAACAAAATGAGTATCTTGTATAGAGGATTTTGTCACATGGTTGCTTAGATACGTAGCTTCTTGTGGATGGATGGCTTTTTAGTAGAAAAGACAATTTTATAGGATTAGTTTGGTATTTGCTAAGTAGAAGTAGTAGGTCGGCTATGTTGAGCCAAGCGGTTAATTCTTCTGAAGTGAGCTTACTTCAAACACATTCAGTATGGTTCGGATTTAGGTTGGGTGGGTGAGGGTTGGATCTACCGAGCTATTGCTTAAGTGTAACTTTGGTTGGCAGTTGGAGACAGTCAATGAGTATGAGTGGGTTTGGCTTGGCCAAGGCGACAGGTTGGCAGATTATAGTAGCTCAGACTCCTTAGTGGTGGCTCATAAGGAAAGAACTCGCCTAGCCATACTTTCTAGTCCTTAAGCTTAAACTTGGGTCAAGGGTTTTGATAGGAATCAAGGATTGATCATACGCTCCCAAACCCAAGGGCTTTCTTAAATGATTCCCCGAGCTGTCCGAAATAAGTTAAGCATCGAGGAGCAGTGTTTACCCCAGTTCGACCTACTGAGTTTCTTTGTTCTCTATACCATCCAAGAAACTGCTGAGGTGATCAACCGATATGCTAAGTTGACCCTTCCGCACTACATTAGTCTAAGCACCAAATTAGGATACAACCATCCCTATAGTGCCAAGGTAGAGCTAACAATTGTCAGGAGCCAACTATTCGAGGTTGACTTGAATGTGAGTCATCCCTAAACTAACCCTTGTTTAACCCTAGCAATTAAAGCTGCCGAACTACTGACACCGACCAGACGTAATTAAGGCCTATCCCTACTCAGCTCGTAGTATTATTAGGACCACAAAATGAACAAAATTACGCGTGTGCTGTCCTTTCTGACAAAGGATATTCTTTTTGCATGATTGCATGCCTCCCTTGTAAATTATTCTCCTTTTTGCCTAACTAATAAGGATCCATTTTCATAATTTTCTGTAATTTAGGACTTACCTTAATTGGGTATTATAAATACTTGCATATTGTAATAGCCATAATAATGAATATACAAAGAATACATTCAATTTTTACACTCTCTTGATCTAAGTGTCGTTCTGCTTACTCTTAAGTTACTCTTATCTAGCTCATTAAGCGTGGACTAGTGGCAAGGTGTTGGTGCGTTATATATATTGTTAGTGTACAGGAACCCCTGCTCATCCTTGATTATCGTTTACTTTTTGAGACATTTCACGGCCTAGACCTACCCTTTGGTTACGCATGATATTGGGTCTGCGTGTTCATCTACGGAATCTATATCATCTTGGTATTAAAGCTTAGCTACATTTGAAGATGGATTCTATTACTGTGTTCTTTGAGTTGTTTGTTACTATTCCCTCGTGTTAAAAGTTCTACTATTGATGTAGGAGTTTGGTATTTGGGAAGTGTTGAGGGAAAATTTTGTGCTCTATTTTCCCCTATTTTCGACACGTAAAAACGAAGTGTAGTTGATTGTTTGTTTGTTGTGTAGTTGTCGTGGTGTTGGAAGTATTAGTTATTGATGTGCTATCATTATTCACAGATAGAACTTCAAGTGGTATTTTTAGACATCAATTTTGTAAGGTAACCAACAATGTCAGATTCAAGTGTTCATGAAACTCTGGGAAACTAAGAAAGTAGTGCTTGACATGGCCAAGGGAAAGAAGGAAGCTTTACACCTCAATCAATTGGTGATTGTTTGGATAAGCTTACTGACTTGGTAGCCAGTTTGGTGACTATTATCCAAGAAGATAGACAAGTAACTAGAAATAACCCCACTAGAGGACATAAGCAGTATGGGTAAGGCAATGGTCAGTTTGGTTGAGTTAATACCTTAGCTCGACCACCCCGAGTTGAAGGAATGGGTAAGGATACTAGACGAAGGCTAGCCTTTGAAGAAATTGAGGAGGAAGAGGAAGGAAACAATGAAGCAGAAGAGTACTTTGAGCCTGAAGAAAGAAATGTACGAGCCCCTAGAGTTGAAGGGTTAAGGATGCGTATTCTAAGTTTTTTTTTGGACTGGTGATGCTAAGGACTACCTAGATTGGGTGGATAGGATTGAAAAGCAATTTAAAGGCTACGATGTACCCGACAATGCAAAGGTTAGACTTATTGTGTTGGAGTTAACTGGTTATGCTGCCTTATGGTAGAAGAACTTGCAAGCCACTTGAAGAAGGGAAGGAGAAAGAGAGATTAGGAGTTGAGATGAAATGAAGAGGGTTATGTGGAGAAGGTTTGTGCTGTGCTATTATTTGCAAGATGCCTTCAAAAGACTGTAAGAGTTGAGAAAAGGAAGGTCAAGTGTAGACACTTATGTTAAGGAATTCCAAATGTTAATGATCCAATGTGAAGTCGTGGAGCTAGAGGACCGAATCGTATTTCGGTTCATTGGTAGATTGAAGTATAAGATTAGGGATGTTTTACAAACCTTGGATATTGGAACGCTTGATGATGCAATTCGAGCCACCCAAAGGATAGAAAGGCATCGAATAAGAAGGTTTCGACTACCCAGCAACCAACCTAGTAGTAGCTGATCTGTTCTAAGCAGACTTGTGTGAACGAAACCAAATAAGGTCACTAAGACTTGACTTGCTCTAGCTAATCGAGAAGAGGAGAAGGAACCCCTGAGGAAGTTTGAGAAAGGCCAAAGTTTAAATAGGAAGACTAGTGAGATCAAGTGTTTCAAATGCCAAGGATTTGGACATATGGGGTACTCAATGTTCGAACAAATGAAGAATGGTGATCCGAGGTGAGTTGCCGACTATTGAGGCCGACTATTGAGGTCGACAATACTGATGAGGAAATAGAGGAGCTGAAAGAGGACGGATAGACCAAACTGTCCGGGGATGAAGTTATGTACAGTAAGGAAGGGAACTTTATGCAAGCCACTCTACTATTGAGGAGAATGATGAATGTCAATCCTGTGCTCGAAGATGAAGAGAAGGAAAATCTCTTTCATATTAGATGTAAGGTGAATGAGTCTTTATATGTGCTGATTGTTGACAATGGGAGCTACACCAATATAGCCTCTACATTTATGGTCCAGCAATTGAAATTGCTAACCAAAGCTTACTCAAAACCTTATAAGTTTCATTGGCTTAGTGATAAGGGAGCCTTATAAGTAAATAAACAAGTATTTGTGCTGATTTGTATTAGCAAATATCAAGACGAAGTGCTCCGTAATGTGTTGCCCATGAGTGCATCCCTCATTCTACTTGGACGACCATGGATGTTTGATTGAGATGTGGTATATGACGGAAGGAGGAATATATGTTTTATAAAGCATGAAGGCAGGAGGATGAAATTGACTCCTATGGTTGTAGGGTAGGTGAAGGTCATGTAGTCCCAAATTAACTAAACCTTGAAGAAAGAGGCTTTGATAATGACCTAAGTTGAATTGAAAAGAGAAATGGACCTCAAAGGATTGACTTATTTGCTGATCTGAAGGTTACTAGAGATGAGCTTCAAGGAGAGGGAACAGTTTGCCAAGGAGAAGACATTACTAGAGGAGTTCCCTAATCTGTTCCTAAAAGAGCTGTCGGAAGGTCTACCTCCCATCTAAGGCGTCAAACATGCAATTGACTTGCATCGAGGAGCTACACTGCCAAATAAGCCTGCCTATAAGCTAAATCCTGAATAGGCTGTCGAGTTATAGAAGCAAGTAGATGAGTTGATGAGGAAGGGGTATGTATGTGAGTCCCTTATTCCTTGTGCAGTGCTGGCCTTATTAGTGCCAAAGAAAGAAGGGTCCTAGAGAATGTGTGTAGATAGTTAAGTAATTAATCGAATCAACATTAAGTATAGGTACCCCATACTAAGGCTTGATGACATGCTAGATGAATTAAGTGGAGTAAGAATGTTCTCTAAAATTGACCTCAAATTTAGATACCATTAGATCCAAATTCATGAAGGTGATGAGTGGAAGACTGCATTCAAAATGCACCATAGATTATATGAATGGCTTGTAATGTTGTTTGGACTGTCTAACATGCTAAGCACATTTATGTGCCTGATGAATCATGTGCTCCAAGACTTATTAGGGAAGTTTGTTGTAGTTTATTTTAACGATATCTTGGTGTACAATCCCAACTTGGAGACTCATTAGCAACATCTCCGAAGCATCTTTGCAAAACTTTGAGCTAAGCTCTATGCCAATCTAAAGAAGTGTGACTTTTGCCGATCTAAGGTGATATTGTTGGGATTTGTTGTAAGCAGTAGTAGTATACAAGTTGACAAAGAGAAGATTAGAGCAATCACTGAATGGCCAGTGCTAATCACTTCAGTCGATGTGAGAAGTTTCCACAACCTAGCATCATTCTATCGCAGATTTATAAAGAATTTTAGTACGATTGTGGCCCTACTCACTGAACTCTTAAAGAAGAATATTGAATTTAGATGGGGAGAGAAGGAACATAGGAGTTTTGAGGAAGTGAAGGATAGGACTGAACTAAGCATAGGTGCTGTACTGATACAAGAAGGCCGACCTATTGCTTACTTTAGTGAGAAACTCTGAGGAGCTACACTTAACTATTCTATCTATGACAAGGAGTTTTACTCCTTAATCCGAGCTCTAACAGTATGGCAACACTATCTGATGCCTAAGGAATTTGTGATCTATACTAACCATGAATCCTTGAGATATTTGAAGAGCCAACCTAAGTTATCTCGGAGACAAGCCAAATGGGTCAAGTTTATAGAGGGTTTTTCCTATGTTGTGAAATATAAGAACGAAAAGAACAACGTAGTGGCTGATGCCCTATTGAGATGACATACCCTCCTAATCGAACTATAAATAAGGCTACTTGGGTTTTCAACAATAAAGAATACGTATGCTAAGGATCTATACTTTGGTCCTATTTACGCACAATGTGAGGAAGGACGGATACTAATTCAGGAAGAGGAAGCTATGTATCCCAACTTGTTTCATGAGAGAATTACTTATGTTGAACCCATGAGGTACTATCCTTAAGATTCTTTTGGCCAAGAATGATGAGCAATGTGCAGTTTGTATTGGAAAAGTGTGTGACCTATTGAAAAGCAAAGAGCCGAGCTGAGTAAGCACATTATCTACCCTTCCTCGTCTTAACTAAACTGTAGTTTAAGCTAAGTATGGACTTCATGTTAGGATTACTGATGACATCTCGAGGGAAAGACTCTATCATGTTGGTTGTGGATCGATTTAGCAAGATGTCACATTTTGTGCCCTATTACAAAATTAACAACACTTCAACTATCTCCTTTCTTTTCTTATAGGAAGTAATCAAACTTCATGGAGTTCCTAGAATCATTGTCTCGAACCGAGACCCAAAGTTCATGAGCCACTTTTAAAGGATGCTATGGAGGAGAATGGGAACCAAGCTATTGTACAACACATCCTGCCATCTACAAGCAGATGGACAGACCGAGGTTATCAATAGAATCATAGGAACTTTGCTACGGGTTGTTGTTGGACGAAACATGGTTGATTGGGATCTCTATCTGCCAATCATTGAGTGTGCTTACAATAGGACCACCTATAGCATAACAAACATATCTCCATTCGAGGTCGCCTATGTGTTTAACCTCGAGCTCTCGATGGACCAAGCACCTCAGTCGAGACTTGATGATGATCGGCCAACTATAGAAAGAGTTGAGGCCATTAGAGCCATGCACCAGAAGATTGTAGAGCAATTGAGCTAAGCTAATGCTAAGCTCGAGAAGAGAAGATGATGACAGAGGAAGAGAGAGTTTAAACTAAGTGATCTGGTCTAGATACATCTCAATAAGGAATGATTCCCAAACTTGAAGAAAAGCAAGTTGTCTCCTAAAGTCGACGGATCTTTCAAAGTACTTGAAAAGATCAATACTAATGCTTATAGGATTGAATTACCTAAAAGATATGAAGTCTCGGACTTCTTTAATATTGCCGATCTCCAGCCTTACACTCATGAGGACAAGTAACTAGGAACTAAACCAAATTTAATCCCAAATCCCAAATAACCTGGAGGGAATGATAGGCATCAAGGACTGATCACACGCTCTCGAACTTGAGGGCTTTCTTAGATGGTTCGTTGAGCTGTTTGGGGTGAGTTAAGCACCAAGGAGCAGTGTTTACCCTAGTTTGACCTACTGAGCTACTTCATTCTCCACACCATCTAAGAAACTGCTTAGGTGTTGAGCTGACATGCTGAGTCAACCCTTTTGTAGCACACCAATCGAAGCACCAAATTAGGATACAACCATCCTTACAGTATCGAGGCTGAGCTAACAATTGTCAAGAGTCGACCATTTAAGGCCGACCTAAATGTGAGTTATCCCTGAGCTAACCCTTGTCCAACCTCAGCAATCAGAGCTATTGAATTGCCGATGCTGACCATGCCTAATCAAGGCCCACCTTTACTTGGCTCATAGTATTATTGGGACCACAAAATGAACAAAATTTTGTATGCATTGTCCTTTCTAACATCCGTACTATCTTTTCTAACAAAGGATATTCTTTTTGCATGATTGCATGCCTCCCCTATAAATTATTCTCCTTTTGCTTAGCTAATAGGGATCCATTTCTGTAATTTATGACTTATCCTAATTGGGTGCTATAAATATTTGCATATTATGATAGTCGTAATAATGAATATATAGAGTATACACTGAACTTTTACACCCTCTTAAGCTAAGTGTCATTTTGCTTACTCTTGAGTTATTCTTATTTAGCCCATTGAGCATGGACTAGTGGCGAGTGACCTCCTGTCATACTTATACATGATATTAAGTGTAACCTGAGCTCGTACGAGGTGTTGGTGTATCGTATCCATTGTCGGTACATGGGAATCGCTGCTTATCTTCGACTATCATTTACTTTTAAGCCATCTCGTGGCCTGAACCCACCCCTTGGTTACACACGATATTGGGTCCATGTATTCATCTACGGAATTCGTATTGGGTTCAGTGGTCTAATTCCTATCAATTTCCTTGCTTTCAAGTAGAAGTACCCACCTACCAAGCTACCCCCATCTATTACTAGGCTCATACCATGATTCAATTAGCTTCTAAGCCAACCAGTATTGGATCTCAATTCAAGTTGAATAGTGAGATGCTTAACTTAAAGGGGATTTGAACATCCTTTAGTGATCGAGCCCTAACCTGAACTAGATTAGGTCTACTTTGACTGTTGACTCTTTTCTAACATCATCCTAATTATATTAGATTAGAGCTGAGCCACCTTAAGCTATACCTTAGCCAAACTAACTGCATTCCAAATCACCAACCACCATGTGACACGTATCTTCTGTCACGCCCCGAAGCGGCAGAGTCGTAACAGCCCTCGCCGTGTAAACCATCCTAAGATAGAAGTTGGCCTCACAACCGTTATCTTAGACCTGATCTACACAAGGCGTCCACGACTAACCCACTTTGAAGTAGACAATTTGTAATTTAAATAAATCATTTATCTAAGAAAGTGAGGAAATATATATATATATATATTATAATTCAGTTACTGCAGTTAAAGTTTACAATATTCCTCTATAATATATCTCCTAGTTATTACATCATTCGGAAATGAAAAATAATTCTAAAGTAAAAACTTAGACCTTAAAATATGTGTTTATTCTTCAATGTTTTTCCTCACTCCTCAGGATTCAGCAGTTGTTAGCTTCTGAGTAATTGGTTGCCGCTTCTTAGCCAGCACCTGCACAACGTCTATAGGGATATGAGCAACCACAGCTCAGTAAGTAGGGACGGAGGACTTAAAACTATACCATACACACAATAAGGTTTTCATTCACTTATTAGGTGCAATGCATGTGCAAGCAAATGCCATCGCACGACGTTGTCCGGCCCATCGTGAGATTAGAGAAATTGCGCCCGCTCTAATCCGGGTTGAGGAGTTTCCGTTAATGCAACAGCTCACGACCAAACTCAGGCTTGTGTAATGGAGACCTTGCTTCTCCCGCGACTACCTTCGAACCACTGCCTTCACCCTTGCCGCAACCTCCTCTCCTATCACTTAGTTCGACTGAGGATGAAGAAGGGACCATTTTGCAATCCTGCGCTATCCCTTCCGAAGGGGTCGGTATTTGGCCGGAGAGTCCTAAGTTCCCCTAACGGGTTGCCATGCATGTCCAATTATGATTACTGGTCGGATATTTAATTAAGTCCAGTTTAGGGTGATCAATCCTTTCATACAATTCATACCATATGTGTCAGAGCAACAAACAGAATCATAGTATCACCCATAATCAAGCACATGCACACATTCAACTATCTAATAAGCACAACCAAGCATAACCTTAAGCCTCCAAAATACAACATTGTATTAATCCCAACTTACCTCGACTCTTCGCTCACTTACTCGAGGTCCGATTTGCTCAGGCCATCGCCGATCATCCCTATAACACGAACGTGGTTTTAGCTTTTCATATAAATATTACAAGTTCATTTTATTTTATAACGCTTATTGTTAGGTTTTTTTTAAGGTTTAATATGTCTAATTATCTAGGTATTAAGTCTTTTACCATTATTCTAGGTTTAGGGTTAGGTTCAGGTTCGGTTTTCGCATCGATTTCTAAATTAGGTTTTTAGTTTGATTTCTAAGTAATGTTTTCGATTCCATCCTTAGAAATCCATTTCAATCCATAATGTGAAATTAATCACATCCCTTCCCGATCTCCTAAATACCATCATTACCCTTTGTCAGTGTTTATTTTACTCGGTACACTTAAATCCATATTAGTGTACCGAATTCACTCCTAACGTGATAAATTTTTACATTTTTCATATAATTCCATAAATTCAAGTTTCCTATCAGATTTATTGTGCATTTTTATTATTCTCAAAATATCAATTTTTATTATAATATTTTCTATTTATTAATTTTCAAAAATTAAACATTATGCATTATTGCATATTATGCACATAATGCATTTCTAATATTTCTATTACCCTAATTACCATCTCTAAACATCAATTATTATTTCAAAATGTTTAAATTCATCCTAAATCAGATTTTACTCCAATTTACCCTAATTTACAAAATTATCTTAAAATGTACTATTTTTCCATATTACCTATTTGCTACATAATTAACCTAATAATTACATCTAACACTCTAATTGCTACAAGTATCATACTCCATCAGATTTTAACATCCTAAAACATCTACTTATTCACTAAGTCAGTAATTAATCTCCTAATCACCTAATTAACTCCAAATTACCCATTTTATGCCTCATTTTAGGGCCTAAAAATTATCTAAAAATTTCGAAAATTAATTTTTGAAAACGGGCTTCATAGCACTGTTCTATATCATCTAAGTAATCTACAGAAAAATTTTGGGCTTCAAACTACACTCCTAAGGTCATTTATTTCTAAACCGAAACATGCTCGGTTTTGCATGATTTCTTAGGGACCATATATTACGGAACATAATTTCATCAAAATAATATTTTTCCTACAAACTACATACAAAAATATCTTAGAATAACAAAATTCATAATTTTATAATAATATTTACTATTTTTACAAAATTACACAAGATTCGGGCTGGAAATCGGACTCACCGATTTGGGTGGCTCCGGCCACCGCGGGCTGCCGTGGCCTTGCCGGCCGGCCTGGGCGCTGCAACCACCATGTGGTGGTGGTGGCCGTCCACTTCCAGCTGCTCGTCTGGTAAGGGTTCCCTTTAAATGCCCTAACTGCACAGTTTTTCTTATTTTTTTTTTATTTCCTGGATTTTCTCTCGAATTTTCGACTCTCCCTAATTTTCTCACTTTCCAAACTGTCCAAATGAGCTCTGTAAATTTTTTCCCTATTTATAGACATTTTCTGTAATTAATATGCATTAATTTGATAAGACTTTATCTAAATTCCTTGATTTTTTGCTTTTAAGTTGTTCAATTTTTATTGGCTAATTTTTATTTTACAGCTTTGGACCTGCCACGACCTTATCTTGGTTCATCTTATCATCTTCTGATTTTTTCTTATTTTTCCATAATTATTTTATATTTTTCTTTAATTATTTG